>OU015768.1:7010836-7112764 GCA_907173295.1 Fagus sylvatica
ATTTGATGGTACCAATATAACATATAATAGTACTTTCATCACATTATTTAGTACCTTTATTCACTTCACATATAATAGTACCTTCATCACAATTATGGTACCTGGTACCAATATCATATATGATGGTACCTTACATCATATATAATGGTACCTAACATCATATTGGTTAGTACCTTAATTTTGTATCACATTTTATAGTACCAACATCACATATAATGGTACCAAATATCACATATGATAGTACCTTCATCACAATAATAGTACCTAGGTACCAACCTCACATATAATGGTACCTTATATCACATATGATGGTACCTAACATCATATTAGTTTGTACCTTAATTTTGTATCATATTTTATGGTACCAACATCACATTTTATGGTACCAATATCACATTTAATTGTACCAATATCACATATAATAGTACCTTACCATCATATTAATTGGTACCATAATTTTTTTAAAAAAATATGTACCATACTAAAAAATTAGATAATATCAATTTCATAAATACATCACAATTGATGTTACCTACCATCCTATTGGTTAATACTTATTTTATTTAATTAATAATATTAGAAAAATTAAACAGTACCAAATCAAATGGTACCCAGAATCTAAGAACCCTAGCCAAGGATGTGGGTCTTACCGAGGTGGAGGTGGAGGGTGATTCCCTGGTTATTTTTCAAGCTCTGAAGCAGCAGGAGGCATGCTTCACATCTTATGTTGACATCGTCCAGGATGTTCGTCAGCTGTCTAGTTCCTTGACCCGGGTTGGCTTCTCTCATGTTCGAAGAACTGGTAATCGGGTGGCCCATGTTTTGGCACGTCACGCTATAGTTTTGTCTTCTGATTTTTTAGTCTGGATGGAGGATGTTCCATCCTTTCTTGAAGATGTAATTCAATCGGAGTTCTCTTTTATTACTACCCATTTTTCTCAAAAAAAAAAAAAAAAAATTTCAACTCAGCCTCCGTCTCTCACCTGGCTGTTACATCTCTTTCCCTATCTACTCCTCCTCCTCCTCCTCCTCCTCACCCTTTCTCCACCTCAGCCTTACCGTCCACCATCACCCACGACCTCTTCGAGGTGACATTGGACTCAGACCGAGTGAGAGAGAACCGAGAGCCACCGAGTGAGAGAGCCATCACGAGTGGGACCTGAACTCGAGCCGTCGACCGAGTGAGAGAGATCGAGAACCACTGAACCACGAGGAGCCTCTCCATCGACGAGTGAGAGAGACCGAGAATCACGAGCCATTTCATGAACGAAACTGAGAGGAACTCCAAGGAGAATGAACCGATGTCCAAGATCTGAGAAACCCGAGTGGATCGGAGAGGAACCTGCACAAAATCTGAGGTATGAGTGATTCAATTTGTATTGGTTTCTAGGGGCAGTTTTGATTTGGGTTAAATTTTGCTGGTTTTTGTTTTTCTGGTTTTGTAATTGAGGTATGAGCCATCTCAATTTGCTGGTTTTGTAATTGCTTTACTTGAGCTCTGAGGTTTCAATTAATCCATATTATGTATTTTTATCCGCAATGTAAATTCTCTTTATTGTTTGACCTTTGAATTTGAAGCTTGAGTCATAATCATTTTCTATGCATGTGATTTGATCTTTTTTTAATAAGATAACATGAAATATCATATTCTTTTCTTCCCTATTGTTGTGGAATAAAATCTGAATATCTGCAGTAACTAAGTATATGTGTGAATGATTATTATCAAAATGGACTGTAATGCATAGTAATTTTATCATGAGTTCTTTTACTAGGAGATGAAAGCTAAAGATAAATTGATAAATATGACAATTCATCTTGATATAATTGCAATACCAATTTCTTCACACCATTGGACAATTATTCTTCTCTGGATAAAGTTGTTCAGACCTTGTAAACCTAGTAGCTAGATTTTTAATAGTGAATGCCTATCAGCTAGTATTTTAATTGATCAATCTGCTCTGCTTTGGAGATTGCAGTAGATTGATTTCTTATGTTTATTTTGAATCTAACTCATTGTAGTCACTTTCTGTGGTGCTGAGTCTGTCTTACTGTGGTATTCAACTATGTTTCCACAATGTTCTGCAGGAATCATTGGCACAATCTCATGGCTCACAATGTGGATTTTGTACTCCGGGATTTATCATGTCTGTGTATGCGTTACTAAGGTCATGTCAAACACCACCTAGTGAAGAACAGATTGAAGAATGCCTTGCAGGAAATTTGTGTCGATGCACAGGATACAGACCAATTGCTAATGCATTTCGAGTCTTTGCCAAAACAAATGATATTCTGTACACTGATATCTCTTCACTAAGCCATCAGGAAGGTGATTCTGTTTGTCCTTCAACTGGGATGCCCTGTTCATGTGGATCAAAAAGTCTATGTGGTAGAGACACCACCAAACAAAGTGTCACTTGTGGGGATAGGTATGAAAGTGTTTCTTACAGTGAGATAGATGGAAGCAGATATACAGAAAAAGAGCTTATTTTTCCCCCTGAGCTATTATTGAGAAAATCAACTTATTTAAATTTGAGTGGTTTTGGTTCACTTAAGTGGTATCGACCCTTAAGACTTCAACAAGTGCTAGAGTTAAAAATGAAATATCCAGATGCAAAGTTATTGGTAGGTAATACTGAGGTAGGAATTGAAATGCGGTTGAAGAGAATGCAATATAAGGTTTTGATCTCTATTACACATGTGCCTGAACTTAATGTGTTGAGTGTGAAGGATAATGGCTTAGAGATAGGTTCTGCAGTAAAGCTCTCTGAACTCTTGAATGTTCTAAGAAGGGTTGTAAAAGAGCGTGATGCTGATGAAACTTATTCTTGTAAGGCCTTCATTGAACAGTTGAAGTGGTTTGCTGGAACGCAGATAAAAAATGTTGCATCTGTTGGTGGAAATATATGTACTGCAAGTCCAATATCAGACTTGAACCCTCTCTGGATGGCTGCTGGTGCAAAGTTCCGAATTATTGATTGCAAAGGGAACATCAGAACAGTCCTGGCTGAAAATTTCTTCCTGGGTTACCGTAAGGTGGATCTAACGCGTGGTGAAATCTTACTTTCTGTATTCTTACCATGGACTAGGTCCTTTGAGTATGTGAAAGAATTTAAGCAGGCTCACCGTCGAGATGATGATATTTTATTAGTAAATGCTGGAATGCGTGTTCATCTTGAGGAAAAAAGTGAAAAGTGGATGGTTTCAGATGCATCCATTGTTTATGGTGGGGTTGCTGCACTCTCTCTTTCTGCACTTAAAACAAAAGAGTTTATAATTGGGAAGTGTTGGAACCAGGAGCTCTTACAGGGTGCTTTGGAAATCTTATATGTTTATGTTTTGTAATCATTTTTATATGCTTCATTTTGGTTGTGAACAGATTTTGTAACGCCTCATTTTGGTTGTAAACATATTTTGTACTTCATTTTGTCAATTATGAAAATTTTGGAGTTATGAACAAAATTTGTGACCAAATTATCGTGAATAGGGTGGTGCATATTGCACAAACACAAATAATCATAAATTTTGGATTTTTTTTCATAAATAAACACCATTATATTACTAACAAGCAATCATTACAATTTTGAACTCACATAAACACTTAACCAATCTAAAACTAAGTAAATCATACATTACCACTGAATATTTAAAGAACTCATTACATTAAGTAAGCACAATTCATTACACCTCATTGCATTGTACACAGAGTTCACTAACTTAAATACAACTCATTATATTACAATTTTGAGTACACTTTGACATTTTAATATATAATTCTGTCTTTTCAGCAAAAAAAAAAAAAACATATCATTCTGTCTTTGCTAAACTGGTAGGCATCTCTTCCTTGTTCATGATCCTCTTTTCTATAATCATTTTGCAACTCCTCTTTTCTATGATCTTTTCTGCAACTCCAGATCTTTTGGAGCATACCTGAAATCCAACATTTCCAACCAAAGGCAATAAATCTGTTTTAGAAGAATTCAAAAATCAAATGCAATTGACTGTTAAAGCCATTACAACTTCAAGAGTATAACCAAGAATCTTACAGTATATAGTTTTGTGCAAATAAAGCTCAAGTGACAAGGTTGGCATGGCAAAAATGAACTCAGGATTCAAAAATCATTATGTTAAGTAACAAAAACTAACAAGAAAGATATAAATTATTAAATTCTACAACACATATGTGTAAGTTAAGCTTTTACAGTATCATCATTATGTACAATACCATTTGTTCATTGAATGAAACACAATCAGTATCTATTTAGCATCATACTGGTTCAATAACAATGCTGGAACTCTATCATCCTATTAAGATAAAGTCTATCAGCTCACTACAAACTCAAGTGATAGTGTAGTGATAGAGATAAGTTAGCAATTGAAGATAATGAGCCAATTTCAAATTCAAGTAACAGTGATAAGATATAGTTTAAATCTGCTACAACTTAGAAGAGTTTTACTCCTACAAACTAACAGAATTTGAAAGACAAAACCATAGCTTAAAAGCCTAAAAGAAAAAAGAAAAAGGATGTGATGCTTACCATAAACTTACTTCAACTATGAATTCTTTTCTAATCCAACTAGTATTAGGTATATTAATTTACAAGAAATTCTTTTCTAAATCCAACTAGTATACGTTTACAAACTGACAAGGAATTCTATTCAAATCCAACTTATAAAATACCCCTATACAAGGGACACCATAAGAAATCCCACTCACAAAGAAATCCAGAGTTTGTAATTCTTTTCCTGTTATAGAGGACGTCAGAGTCACATACTCACATTGGTTAAGCAATATTATCTGTTTCTTCATCGGAGTCACCGCTGCAGCAACAATCACCGGCGTAGTAACCGACACCAGCGACGTAGAAATATTCCGGCGCTGAATTGCGCACGAAAGCAGCTTCTCCCCTCGGCGAAAGTACTCTTCCAATTCCCAGGAATCAGGTACTTCCTTACTAAATCCCTTAAAAAAAAAAAATCAAAACCTAAAAATACAAAGCTTGATAATAATAATAGAGAGAGAGAGAGAGAGAGAGAGATTTGGTTGACATATAGGGTTAGCTTCTTTTTTTTTTTAATTGAACAGTAGAAATTTATTGATTCAAAATAAGAAGAACAGAAATATAGAGAAACTGGATACCAAAATTACGAAAAACTGGTGTTATTGAGGATGGCGAGGTGGTAGTAAGAGCCCGACGGGGATGGAGATGGAGTTGATGGCGGAGGCGAGGACGAAGCTTCCCGAGGCTTGTACTTGCTTCGCTCCAGAGGTCTCGATCTACGAAGTGGGTGGCACTGGGTTGCCATGGGTGAGGGGTGGGGGATTTGTGTTTTTGTTTTGGTGAAACTGGGGGTGTTGGGCTGCTGGCAAAAGAGAAGAAACAGAGAGTGGGTGGGGAAGAAAAAAAAGGAAGTAACGAAACTGATGGGCCAACAAAAAGGTGGGCTTTTAACTTTTAGGCAAATATTGGTGGATGAACCAATTTTTTTGGGCTTTAACCTTTATCGTGAATAGGGTGGATGAACAATTTTTTTGGGCTTTAACCTTTACACAAATATTGGTGGATGAACCAATTTTTTACCCATAACCTTTACCCAAAAATTTTTTTTAATGTGAATGAAACTTACTATTACAATTATTTGTCAATTTATTTTGGTGGGTTTTCATGACATGTTAATATAAATAATTCTTATTAAATTACACATAATCATGTATTATATATAACTATAAGTGTGCTTATTATTTTTCAATCTAGGAATATATTACTCAACATGGATCAGAGGGCAAAAGACAAAGGGAAGGCTCCTCTCATTGAAACGAATAGTGATACTAGCAATGAAGATTATATTGGTCAAGCGAATGATGTTTCCATGGGACAACGAGACAATTGTGATGATACACACACTGATGAACAAGATTGGAGAACTGTTTTGGGCAAAAGATTACATGATTTGAGTTATGCAGATGTGTCTCGTATTAAATTCAAATCTATAGCTGATGGTGATGACTTTTACAATGCATACGCGAAGTTCGTTGGCTTTAGTGTTCGCAAAGATGATGTGAAGCGTGATAAAAATAATACTGTAATTTCACGAAGATGGGTTTGTGCAAAAGAAGGATTTCGAAAAATAAAACACGAAGAAACGATGGATCGTAAACGTGATCCAAAACCGATGACTAGATGTGGTTGCATGGCTGCTTTCCGTATGAAGTACGATCAAAAGTCAAATGAATGGAAGGTGGTAGAATTTGCATCAGATCATAATCCATGAATTAGCTAGTGTTTCTGATGTCCAGTTTCTCCGTTCACATAGAAAAGTTGGAGAATCTGATAAGGCTCAAGTACAAGCACTGCGAAGTGTCGGGGTCAAGACTAGCCAAATTATGGATCATTTAGTCCATCAAAGTGGAGGATACGAGAATGTTGGCTTTACGAGAAAGGATCTCTATAATAGTATTGACATGGATCGCATGTCTAAGATAAGTCATGGTGATGCTGAAGGTGGTTTGGCGTACTTATGTGCCAAAAAAGAAACGGATTCGTCATTTTTTTTTTAGTACACTGTTGACAATGAAGACCGTTTGGAGAATATATTTTGGGCAGATTCACAAAGTCGATTAGATTATGCACATTTTGGAGATGTCCTTGCATTTGATACGACCTATAGGACAAATGCTTACAAAAAACCTCTTGTTATATTGGTAGGAGTCAACCACCACATGCAGACTACAATATTTGGTTGTGCATTATTAGTCGACGAGACTGTTAAAACATACACATGGGTTTTGAAAACTTTGATCGGTGCAATGAACAATAAAATGCCTATGTCAGTGGTAACGGATGGGGACAAAGCAATGCGTGCAGCCATTGAAAAAGTACTTCCAGCTTCCCAACATCGTTTATGTATTTGGCACCTCGAAAGGAACGCCCAATCAAACTTGAATGATAAAGATGCAGTGAATGATTTTATACGGTGTATGGTATCGTATGTTTCAAAAGAAGAATTTGAAGACATGTGGAGTATTATGATCGAAAAACATGGATTACATAACCATGAATGGATTCGTGAGATGGGTGCAAAAAAGAGTAAATGGGCTGAAGCTTACCTGAGAGGTTATTTTTTTGCCGGATGCAGGAGTACACAACGTTGCGAAAGTATGAATGCTTTCCTTAAGAGATTTGTAGAAGTTAAAACTAGGTTGTATGAACTGTTCCAACATGTTGATAGGGCACTTGCACGCATTCGACACAATGAGGCGATTTCAAGTTATGAGTCAAAACACAGTGAACTTGCTATTCAGACCCAATTGGGAATGATTGAGAAACATGCTGTTGACATTTTTACAAGGACTGCATTCTTGAGGGTTCGAAATGAAATTAAACACGAACAACTATTATTCGTGGTTAATAGGTTAGAGAATGATGGCAACCGTACCTACACCATTTCAGAGTATCAGAGGCAAAGCTTTACATGGGAGGTAAAATATTACCCAGATGACCAACGCATGCAGTGCTCTTGTTTGTTTTTTGAGTCTTATGGATTTCCATGTCGTCACTTTTTTACTATCATGAAAGCTGAACATTTGAATCAAATCCCTTCGACATGTATAATGAAGAGGTGGCTAAAAACTGCAAAGTCCGACTCCACCTTACAAACATGATTCCCAAATTTTGGATGATGTCATACGCACTGCACGATTTAGTGCGTTATCTGCCAGTTGTAGTAAGATGTGTTACTTTGGATCGCGAACATCAGAAGGCTTTGAGGAATTGAAAAGCGAAATAGCAAGGCTACAACTCCGTATGGAAGTGCTTTGTAATTTAAATACTACAACAACTCAAGATATAATACAAGATGGATTAAACAGAGATAAAATTGTTCGTGATCCAATCATTGTGAAAACTAAAGGCGACTATGGTAACACGAGTAATCCAAATCCTAAAGTTAGGCGATGTACCATTTGCAAAGATGTGGGACACACAAGGCGCAAATGTCCATCTCTCCATACCCAACAAGCAGATGTTGATGGTGATGGCTCAGATGCACTTAACGAAGATATGGTATAGGATATGCATGCAGTATACAGTATTGCAGAATGATCCGGTAATCAAGTACATTGCACCCCATTACAATACTTTAATAATTGTTCATATAATAGTTATTATTTAATTTATTTTATTAAATAAAAGTTAAATTTCGTTTGCAGGAGGGTGTTACGAATTTGCTCACGCATTGGAGCTTGTTTCCCGAACATACATGCTGATTCAAGTTGTGAAATTGATGAAATTTAGATTCAAAGCCTTGTAGTTCTCTTTTCTTTTATTGGCATGGAAGACATTAATTGTTGGGAATTTTTTTTTTTTTTTTCCAATTATTTTGGTTATAGTAGCAGTTACTTGTATTCCTTAAATATTTGTTGTAATAGAAATGTTAGGATGATGGCTTTAAAAACCGAATTGGACCGACCGGTTCACGTCAAAATGCAACAATTTACTCTTAAAAATTTTCAGCCTCCTACTTTCCCCCAAATTTTCTTTTCCCAATCTGAAATTGCAAAATCCCTCTTCCCCCCCCCCCCCCCCCCCCCCCCCCCCGCTCCTCTAAAAAATTTCATGCCCCGCCACTTTCTCCCTCTCATTTTTTGTTGAAATTTCAATCCCTATATTCTTTATCCTATCCCCATCCTCTTCTTCACCCTGACTGCGTCGCTACCTTTTCTCTATTTTACACAACCCATACCAGTGATTCAAAGAGAGAGATGGAAAGAGTGAAACTGGACTTGTGGGGTTACGAGGTTAGGACCTCTTCCGATTCTTGTATCTCTGCCATCGACTCCTACTATCACCAGGTCTGTCTCTCACTTTCTCTATGGTATCAGACTCTAATTTTTTAATTTTTCTTTGCTTTGTTTATAATCTTAATTAAAAATTTCTGAAATGGGTTATGTATTACTAGCCCAGAAAATGAAGATTCTTGGGCCATGCATGAGGAAATGATCAAAAACTCCGAGGATTTCTACAAGACGGTGTGTTAAATTTTCTTTTCATAATTTTCCTTCCTTTATGTTTTAAGACTTCTTGAGTAGGTTAGTTCTGTTCATGCCACTGATATGGGTGATCCAAAGATGAGTTTTGATGGTCAAATTCTATCTTTTTCCAAGTTAAGAGATACTGATATATTTGTATTGTGTATGGACATTTGTGTATAAGTCAAGACATAGTGGTATACTTGTGTGCATAGGTTTGATTCTTTCTCCCTCCAAGCTTCATGTATGAGAAACATGAGGTCCTGTATGAATTCCTCTTATTGCTTTTACTCTCTGAATCTGACTTAATTTTCCATGTTGCAGCTAAACCTCCCCTATCAAGTTGTTTCTATCGTTTCTGGTGCTCTGAATGATGCAGCATGAAAGAAGTATGATTTGGAGGCATGGTTTCCTGCTTCTCAGGCTTACAGAGAGCTGGTGTCCTGTTCAAACTGTACAGACTATCTAGCAAGAAGAATGGAAACTCGATTTGGACAAAAAAAGGTAGATCATGTGAACTATTTTGTTACTTCCTTTTTTTTGATAGGTAAAGGAAAGAATATTATTAAAAGAAATATTCATAGTGTGCATAAACAGCAATATTGAGTATATAATTTTTTATATAGGTGAAAAGAGTATATTAATTAAACAAAGTTAGAAACAAACAATTTATTGGAAAACTTTTGTTATTGAAGAATAGAAACTTGGAGAAAGTTCAGTGCTGTAATATTTTCGTCTGCAAGTCTTGAGTAAAATGAGGATTGTCCAAATAACAAGAAAACATAAGAAACATCAAGATTATGTTTGCTGTTATAGAATGTATCATCATGCTTTGTTGATAACAAACCTTTATTGTGAGGATGATTAAAAAAAAGGGATGTAGGGGTATTTTATATTGGCAATTGAACCTAGATTATACCTTTTTCCTTTCTGATATAATGATTTTAGTATCAACTGCATTCAACTTCTTATATTATATGGCTTTTTCAAATTTCTGATTGTTTGTCCATTGTTATTTTGTGCTACTGCAGAACAATGAGCAGACAAAGAAAAATGTACACTTGTTGAACTCTACTCTCACAGCAACAGAGAGGACCATGTGCTGCATTCTTGAGAACTACCAGAGGGAGGATGGTGTTGAGGTACCTGAGGCTTTGCGAGAATTTATGGGTGGAAAGACCTTCCTACCTTTCAAGACCAAGCCAGTCAGTGAAGCCAAAGGAAGAAACCGAAGGCCTAGTTTTATTATTATAATAAGCTTTGACTGAGTGTTAGCTGGGAAGTAATTAACATTTCAATGTTTTTTATGAAGGTTATCGTCCACCCTACGACATTTTTCCGGAAAAAAAAAAACAAAAACGAATGGGTGGAAACAATAGAGATTATATTGTTCGAATGCATTGTTGAGAAATTGGAAAACTTAATTTATGATCAATGTTTAAAGATGATTTTGCAAGATTGAATTATAGTAGATTGATTTAAAGCAGGCGTTGTTGCATCTGCAGGATGAGTGTGACCATTCTTGCAGTTTTTAAGTATATCAATGGGAAGTTATGCTTGAAAGCTTGCATTTTTTTTTTTTCAAAATGGATGTATAAGTTGCAATTGTTGTAGTGCTAGGTTATGAATGTGACTGTTTATGAAAGCAAAGACAGATTGATTTGTGAATCCAATTGCTTCAACTTCACTAATAAGTTCACATTAAGGGATTGTAACAAACTGATTGATAAATAACATGTTCTGGCTTTTATGAGCTATTAAGTATGGCAATGGCTTCTTTAATTACACTCCCGGCTTCTGAAGTTTACATTTTTTCTTCTTTTGCAGGACACGCAAACCCAATCAATTTGGTCAAGCTAGCCCAATAAACTGTTTTATATGGCTTGACTTATCCTATCTACCCCAGTCAGTTGCACTAAATCATAATATTGTGCAGCACATATCAAAATGCAGTCTAACGTCAATGGGAAATGGCTGTCAAGCATTTAGGCTATACTTACGTGATTGTACATTCCTTGGTGACTTGTATGCAGTGCTTAGATATAAATGAAAAATGAGCCTTATGCTTTGTAATATGTTAAAATCTATGATGTAGTCATATTGGAAGCAAAAAATCCCTCTGTCAAAGCACATCCAAATTCCAAAATTTTTGGGTCAGCTTCAATATGGAAAGCTATGGCAAAACCAACTATTTGAATTCTTTATCTAAAATTTAAGTGACATTGTTCTGAAATAACATCAAAGCTTAAATTACTCTAAAAAGAAGCAACGAGCAGCTTGAATGACTAAAATCAATACGAAAGAGCATGACACATTTTAATTGAGGGGGTAAGTTTCTGGTGTGGTATTCTCATCTTCTTTCCACATTTTAATTGTCTTGTGATAAGGCATTTAATGCATGTGCTTTCTTCAAAATTGTTGATTTCTCTTTATTTGCTTCATCAATCACGAGCTCTACAGCTAGCTTGTATCGCATATTCTTTGATCTTGCATCCTACAAATAATTCAATACATAAATAAAAAATATATACAAAATTCCAACAAAACCTGTATTTTATTTATAAGAATAATATTACCTCGAAAGAAAGGTTGTCCTTGATATGATTAAGATATATGCGTTTAATCACATATAGGCCGCAATCATACCTGAAAGTAACAATTACTTATTAAAAAAATGATATTTGAACTTTTTTCATAATTGCATATTAAAATTTAAAACTTACCCATTTTTCTGTGTATGATTTGTGCTTGATGATATGAAGGGAAAGTCGACAATCTTATTGGTATATTTATCATTCTCCACAAATGTCAGGAACTTATCAAGGCATTCAATCTATCACACAATTGACATTCAAAGCAAAACTATACATTAGAAATATAAAAATGTATAATTATATAACATTCAAAGCAAATAACATAACCATATTCATATAAAAGAAAGATAGAAATTAACATGTACCACAGTTTGAACCGCCTTTTTTCGAGAATCTGTACTAGATGCGCTTGGAGAAGAGTCAAAAATATGAATACAGCTTTTTTGAAAGTTGACGACACATAGATACCAGTGATTGTTATTGTCATTCATAGGGATGTATATCTACATGTTATAGTAAACATTATATTAAAATTTGTAAATGTAATATATATATATATATATATCCAAGATGTAAACGGCAGTACAATGAGATTACCTGGTCACACACAGCTAAATCTGACATATATTTTTTCTCATCCCAAAATGATTTTTTTATCCATCCACAAATATCAGTTTTGCCATCTTCATCAAGAATTTTTTTCTACAACCAAATGTTTCACTAAATCAAACTAATAAAAAAACAAGATAAGTAATATTAAGTAACCATTATAAGCAAAATCCAAAAATATAACATAAACGTACCGAAAAATAAGTTGGTAAATACCAAACAGGAGGATCAATCAATCTTTTCTTCTCTTCATGGGTCCTCTTGCACACATATAGGTTGATAATCTAAAATACAATATTAAGTTAGAGCATAATTAAATGACACTACCATTCAACAACCATTAAAGCCTCATTTACTTACCACACTACTTATCCATTGTTCTGGGAGCAAACTATGGAAAGCATTACGATCAGCATTGTCATAAATCATGTCTGAAAGGACTTCACTACACATTATACAAGCCATGTGGTAAAGTTTTATATTTTAAATAATTATTCCTTATGCATATATATAAATAAAACTACTACATGTGTATATAAATACTTACCTTTCAGGCAATTTCTTGTTGAAAATATAATTACATAATACGGTCTCACTATCAGTTAATGGGTAGAACTCATTCACGAACACTTCAGTATTCGAACTACCCCAACTTAAGTCCTGATGAATAATATAATCTATAAATTAACATTGTCAAATGTGTTGTATCCACAATCTTAAGCAGTAATATCCATATATAGATTGACTCACATTGGGAAGATCTCCAGCCTTCTTTTTATTCTTTCGTTTTGGTACTACAAATGGTGAAGAAACAATTTGGCTAGGTTTCCGTTGTCTGGTCTTGCGGAGTGGGACTTTAGGCGGGGTAAATGCAAGCTTTGGTGTAGGAGCTGCTACGTTACTTGGGAATGTGAGTTCTAGCATATCCACATCCTATGTAACAAAAAAATAATATTCATGTAACTGATAAATAAAGACATGCATGTGATAGGTAAATTGAAATTACAATTTTTGTTCAAACCTTATTTTCAGCTTGTAATTGGAGGTCATCTATCCGCATATGTGATGGGCCAACAAAGGTATCCTTTGAAGAATTATTGGTGAATTCCATGTCGCTGATCACAATAGGTGGACGACATGTTTCGTTGTCAGATTCATCAATGGGTTGGTTTGGTACATCAGGATCAACATTGCCAACAATTTTCATTATGCCTTGTATTGAAGATGGAGATGCCATCTTCCCTTCTGTGTTGACAAGTTCTACATCATCTTGAGCTTCATTTTCATTCATGTCTCCAATGTGTTTCCTTGCTAGACTCCGAATCTCATTAAGAGAATCACTCTTCCAAGTGGCCAACTCATCTAAAACCTCATTCTTAAAGCTGGACAACTGATTTTCAAGTCCAGGATTTCTTTCTACTTGAGCTTCACTCCGCATCTCATTAAGTAACTCACTCTTATATTTGGCCAACTCATCTAAAACCTCATTCTTAAAGCTTGACAACTGATTCCCAAGTCTAGGATTTCTTTCTACTTGAGCTTCACTCCGCATCTCATTAAGTGACTCACTCTTACATGTGGCCAACTCATCTAAAACCTCATTCTTAAAGCTTGACAACTGATTTCCAAGTCTAGGATTTCTTTCTACTTGAGCTTCACTCCGCATCTCATTAAGTAACTCACTCTTACATGTGGTCAACTCATCTAAAACCTCATTCTTAAAACTTGACAACTGATTTTCAAGTCCTAAATTGCTTTCTACTCGAGCTCTATTTTCATTCATATCTCCAATGATTCTATTTGTTAGACTCCGCATCTCATTAAGGATATCCCTCTTAGATGTGGCCAACTCATCTAAAATGACCTTCTTAAAGCTTGACAACTGATTTTGAAGTCCAAAATTGCCTTCTCCAGACCCCTGTAGAAAAATTGTAGACACAATTATCATCAACTGTACGTCAACAAATCATCATCAATTGAAATAGATTTTAAGGTGAAATAATACCTGATATTTCATGTGATCACTCTGACATGGCCTACCAATTTGATGATTATTATCCTCATCTTCGGATGAAATAAGGTCCGTTGAATGTGTCGAAATTAACTATAATGAAATTCAAAAGAGCTTATGACTACATTGAAAAAAAGAAAAAGAAAAAATCACAACAATACAACTATAAGTATTAGAAGATTACCTTAGGCCTATCCAAACTACCAGTGGCATGTAACAACTGAGGTTGTTTAGGCAATTGTTCAACAATCCTTTCCGTGTTTACATGCTCGTGATAATATAACTGTAACATGTATAAAATGGTCATAACCTTTCAACATAAAAACCATATAACTGAATGTAACAAATTACTAGACATTACCATTAGAAGCATCACACAACCATTAACGCCAGCTGATTTATCCTCCCTGAATTTTTGCACACCTTCAACAAGAAACTCTAATACGAACTTCCCCCAGTTCAAGTTTTTAACATTTTCAATCTCATGGAGAATCAAAATTAAAGATCGCTTCACAGTAAGCTTTGGTGTGGGACATAAAAATATACTTAAGACAAACAACAAAAAATAGAAAATAAATGTATTTCCTGAAGTCTTAATCTCCATTAATTGTTCTTCCACCTCTGCTATTGTAATATTTCCTACTTCTTTTAATCCATATAATTGACATACAGACTTTGTCTCTTTCAAATTCCTAGAGATACGTATATCTATCCCATTTGATTTTAATCCCATCATGTCTTCAATATCCCTAGGTGATATCAATAACTTCCTACTACCTATATGCAGTGCACACTGGTTGGGATCAAATCTATCAACCAAAAATCTGCATAACTCCCTATCTAATCGAGAATATTTTAAATCCAGAATACCCCCAAATCCCAACTCTTGAATGACACATTTTTGACATTCATTTAATTTTCCAACCATCTTCATAACACGTTGAGGTGCACACCGAGTCTTTAATGCAACCTGCTTTATAAAAGTAAAAAACAATTTCATAATGAGTGACATGAATTCCAATACATATAGATGCATGTAATAAAATTCGGGAGTCACTACTTACTTTATGTGGTTCTTTCTTAATATTTGCTTTTTTTATTCTATATTTTTCAGAATTCTTCTTTGCTTCTCTCTTAAACACTAATTTTGCATCTTCAGGAAGACTTTTCCATTTTTCTGTAATCGCAGTTCTTACCTGTAATCTCAAATGTTCATACTCAAATAAGATGTCATATTGTATGTCAACTAAACAATATGTTTAAGAAATTAAGTTAACCAAGTATAAATGGAGACATAGCAATGAAAAGAACAATATTTGCTTACATCTTTGCTAATTTTTTGGACATGCCCTCCAGATTTCATCAACTCAATTTCATTTTTACTGCAAACATAAAATTAATAAATTTCATGAATACAATTATAACAAATTGTTAATTAATATTAGGGTAGACATAATAAATTGGAGGTATCTTACGTGAAAAGAATATATGATCCAGCTGGACGTTTCAGATTGCTAGCATCTGTATCCTCAGCTGCACTATTTTGTATGGATCCCATCCTCCTCTACATCATTATAATGAAAGAACAACAATGTAATCAATTATACTGGAATGCAAGGAATAAATGGCTGCATAAAGGTATACAATACCACCCAAATATTATATTAGAAAACATATTTAGGCACAGTGGTGGAACCAGGAATATTTGATTGGGGGTCAAGACTAAACAAACTATCATATTGATTTGCAATGAGGACTTTACTAAAACGTATACACAGAATTAGAAGTAGAGCCAAAGAAAAGGAAAAGAAATCAAGCGTTAGAGATTAAAGTAGAATCATTGGAATTTAAAAATAATAATTCAAAAAATCAACTCAACAAGGCCTTAATATAATCATTTGAAATCAAATCAGGGCTCTAATTTTAAGTAGCAGGATTCATTTTATTTGAACCAAGATATTGAAGAAGTAAATGAAAAATAAGAAGAACAAATAGAACATGGAAAATTTCCTGGTAAATGCAAAGTAGAAAAGGAGATCCAAGGAATTTTTTCTTGTGGAGGTTTCACATCACATCAATTTTCCTAAGACTAGGATTAAATATTCAGTATTTCACATTCTTCTCTCAGCTTTCATTTGTTGCAAGCATTTACGATAAGTTTTGGGCTAAGTAATCGTGCAGAATATCTAGAAATAGAATTTGGGAATTATATTTACAAAATAGACCATTGCCCCCTTCCCTAACACACAAAAATTAGGGGGAAAATGGAGAGTATGGCAGTCAAGATTGTAAAAGAAAAAAGGAAGCAAAATTTTATCTGTAAAAATACTAAATTTGGTGGGATTGCGAGATCTGCCATTAGCATGAAGTTAGGAAAATATATAATGTAAGAAAGCTAATTGCAACCCAAGCATTAGTGTATTAGGCAAAGAGCAGATTTCAAATCAAACACGGAAGTCAGGGAATTGTAAAATTTCTACTAGGAGATTAATAAACTGTTAGTCCTTTGTTAATAAGTAAATTCTTTTTTAACTACTTTGAACCTTAATAGAAATTTAAGTGGCCAGAAACATCATCAAAGGGAAGCATGCACACAAGGAGGAGTATTCGTTTCTTGTGATATATGAAGACCAAGCTGAAAACATTGCACCGAGATCTGTGAACAATGAAATCACAATTGGAAACATGTGCATTGTGAACAATGAAATCACCACTAAGATTCAAAAAAAAAAAACTACAAACTGAGGGAAATCAACCACTAAGATTCAAAAAAAAAAAAAAAAAACTACAAACTGAGGGAAATAACAATTGGACCCACTAAGATTCAAAAAATATAAGAAACAAGGACAGATAATAGTTCCATTTTTTTAAATCTTAGAAGAATGGCAGGTTTAACCAGTAACAACTCCTAATCATTATTTTTGGTAGCAAAAAAATTAGAGGAAAATAAAAAATGGTCAACGGTCCAAAAAAATTTAAACAATTGTCACCCTCAATTTCTCTTTCTGTCTCCTCTTCAATTTTGAGTGTCAGATACCAAAAAACTAAATTCTGGATCTGGGTTTTGAATTTTGGACCTGATGAAACCTGAATTTGGGATATGGTGCTTGGTACTAGTCTCACTTTGTTTCACAGCCAAATCATCACAGTGTAGCCAAGGGTGTAACGTAGCTTTGGCTTCATACTTTGTATGGCAAACTGCCAACCTCACTGTCGTAGCTGATTTTTTACAAGTATCTGTCACTAATGTAATCCTTAGCTACTACAAAGACTCAAGCAGTAACACCTGGATTCGAACCTTTTCAAGAATAAATGTTCCATTCCCATGTGATTGTATCAGTGGTGAATTCTTGGGTCATGTTTCCCAATACACTACTAGGCCTGGTGACACATACGATGTGGTTGCAAAAACAAACTATGCAAATTTGACCACTCCAGAGTGGTTGCAGAAGTTCAATAGCTATGACCCCAACAAACCATTTCCAAATAACTCAACTTTGAATGTCACAGTTAATTGTTCATGTGGGAAATAGCACGGTTTAGGAGGATTACGGGTTGTTTATTACGTACCCGTTAAGGCCTTATGAGACTGTGGACTCACTTGCAATAGAGGGGAATCTTACTGCAAATTTGCTGCAGATGTATAACCCAGGTGTGAATTTTAAAGGGAGTGGCATAGTGTATATTCCGGGCAGAGGTGATTATTTTGTTATGCTTTTACTTTGTGATTTTTGTTGCAAAAAATTGAATTTTTGTTCATGTTAGCTTAATTGAAGTTTAAATGTGTTAAAAGTGTGAGAACTAAAAGGGAATTAGATATCTTCTTGTAGAGAAATTAGTAAAGACTTTAGTAGGACAACATGTTTTATTCATTGCTTATATGGACACCTTAAATTAGTGATTTCATGCTGTATTTTGAGCTTAGATCCTCAATGTTATCTGTGAATGTTGTTGAATGATGAGATAAGGATGGTTGCAATAAATAGAATGTCCATGTTTCATTTTAGGATGTGGAGGGTGGTTTTTGCCCAGGAATATGTAAAAAAGGAAAGGTGTGAGCTTGAGCATCCAGTTTGCTGCACTGACTTCTGTTATAGGTTTTTTTCTTTGGTTTGCTTTACTTTCTTGTCTTTTCATTAGCACAGACTAAAAAGGCAACAAGAGTTCATTCATATTTTTGGTAGGTAAATTTATCCAATTTGAAAGATCAGTATAGCCACCAAATAGAAAAGTTCATAGTGTGTGAGCAAATATTTTTCATATATGCAATTGGCCCATAAAGAACATGGGAGGGGTTAAGCCCACAATAGAAGCTAAGGCCCATTCAAGGGAGTTGAGACAAGCAGGTAATTGGGTTAAGGCCCGTATAATATTGAACGTTCAGTTCGCATTAACACATACGATGAGCGGTTGACCGGGCATAATTATACCGGATGACGGGAATTCAATTCGATTCCCTTTGTGACATTGGAAGATCCGCCCAGGGAGCCAATTCATCAAAGCTTCATCGGAGAAAAAGGAACAAGCCCAACCCGTGCAGTTTACTTTGAACGGATACCGGGCAAGTTGACCGGGATAAAACAGCACCGACCTCCCAGGTGCATTAAATGAAGACAATGGGATTTTGGCAGTCTCTGCTCAGTACATGTCCCGAGACGGTCGTCACGTGACTGGTTAGCCGAATTCATTGAATGAGTTTGGCAATAGTGTTTTATACGTTATGTACCAACGTCAAATCGTCCCAAAAAGGACTGTCACATGTCATGTCACCCTCAAAGTGAGAGCCTCCCAGTTGGTGGAGCTCAAGTGGGTCAAAAACCAGACTATAAATAGAGCAACAAAGAAGGAAAAAGGTACGTGCAAAAAACAATCAGAGAGCATATACACACTCACTAAGAAAAACAAGAGAACTAACTTAATCTTCGGAGGGTGATCAGGCGTAAATCGCCACCACCTCTAAAGAGCCTTTGTGTGTTTGTTTTGCAGGAAGGATCCGAACAGTAATTGATTGCGAATATAGAAGATTTCTACTGGTGAAACTCTCAATCTTATTTATTGCAAAAAAATTACGCAACACACATAGCTTCCTGAGCACAAAGAAAAGCCAAACACACATAACTATCATGTTTTAAAATCTGTTCATATAAGCCTCCTGCACAATCCAATGCCTCTCTAAGCCCAATAGCGTCATAGATATCTAAAATGTTAAAATCCTAAAAAGTAGATTAATTTGGAACCAACATCAAGCGACTTTTGCCGACTGCAATTACAATCAACTGCCCTGCTTCCTTTCCTGATCTTCATTTTCTTTGCAATATCAGCTTTAGTTACAAGGAAGAGTTAAACTGACTTTAATTTTAACATCCTCTTGCAATGCAATTTTTACTCTTAATTTTGATCCAGTTAAGATTTTATGCACAAAACAAAGAGAGAAATTGCCGTACCATAGCAAGACCCAAGAAAGCATTTCAACGAACATGTTGTTGGCAACAGTAAAAATCCAAAACAATATACCATTGGGATTTTACATTGCTCAAAAGCAGGAGCAACATATAAGATGAAAACAAATTAAGCAAAGGAATTGACTTACTTGTCAGTGCTGGGGACAGAGAGAAAGGGCTGAGAACGTTGAAGACGAAGCAGATTGGCGTGGAGGGAGGGGCGACGATTGAGGTGGTCCAAGAGCGTGGTGATCGTCCCAGATGGAGGTGGTCGAGGTTGTGTTGAAGACGACGCAGATTGGCGTGGAGGGAGCGGCGACGACTGAGGTGGTCCAACCGCGTGGTGATCGTCCCAGATGGAGGTGGTCGAGGTTAGATATCAAAGATTGGATATGGGCAGTAATATTTCTTGCTCGAATCCATTTAAAATTTCAATCTTCAAAAAACAGAAGAAGCTCTGTCATCTCGGAAACACAAGACGCTAGGGGAGAGCTCAATGAGACGGAGCAAACTCATGTTGTTGCTGTACAATGAGATTACGGGGGAAACAGAAATACGTTTTCAATTAAAAGAGAAATAAGGATTAGCCGGTAACAGGTTTTAGTTTTAATAGGAATAAACGGTCAAGATTAAATCACTTAAAATGAATGGTTAATATTTTAAGTGGGTATGGTACCCACAAAAAAACTGTGGGTACTGTAGAATGACCCCTCAAGGCTTGGACCTATTTATTTCCTTCCTCGGACGACTCGCAAAAGGGATGGAAGATGGGACGGGCCCCCAGGTAGCAAAGAGAGAGGCCCAAGCAGCAAGCTTATGGGCTACAACATTTAAATCTCCGTTGATAGGTTGATTTGAATTGGTCTTTGTGAGAATATTGAACTTGCTTCGGGAAAGCTGTTTCAATTTGGTTACGATTTCCATATGCATATTCCTTAATCAATTCTTCTTTAGTCTTCCGTTTATTTTTCTTTTTCCTTTTTTCCATTTTCTACAGCTCCAGTCTTTGCCTTTGACATTGTATCATGCAGTTGAGTAATCCGATTGTCATAAGACAATTAATTGTTGTTCTACACAACTTCGTTACAATTTGGGTCCAAAAAAGAAAAATCATGAATTTTATTTTCTCTAAGAAGTTCATATTAAACGGTTTGGATGGCGATAATCCCAAATACCCCAGCTTAGACGAGGGCTAAGAATGTGACACTATACAAATTTACAAACACATTGAAGTTTTGTTTTCTTTTGACTAAGATTTGAAGAAAATGTCAAATTAAAATGAAACAAGAAATCAAAGAAAGAGACAACTTTAGTTTAGGCAACTCGGTCATATGAGACGGCAATTAAGATGCTAATAGATGCTTTATTATATTATTATTGCCTGGTCATAGTATTATCTTAATGGAGAGTTCCTCCTTGCGATAGGCTCATAGGCTGAAAATAATGAGGATGATTTGGAATAGAAAATTTTCTTTTGAGATGACTCCTTTGGAAGTTTCTTTGCCCTTATAGTAGTCTTTCTAGAAGCCCAATGGATTTAGTTAATTTTAGTGCAGGCTAAGAAAAGAAAAATCTGGCTTTTCTTTCTTAGAAAAGTCAAGATTCCCAAGCTAAAAAAAAAACATTTTATATAACCGTTAAATAAAATCATCTCGTATAAAAGACTAGTTAAAAAAAAAAAAAAGTCAAGAATTATTTTTTAGCCCCCTGTATAGAATGGGACTCTTATTATGAACTAAAATGAGCATCACATGTCTAGGATCCACAAAATATACAAGATATACCCTCCTAAAACGCATGATTGTACTATGTAACATGATTGTATAATGTCAAATTCATGCTATTTATTTTTCTCAAATTACACATAAATATAGCAGAAAATAATATTTAGCATAAAAACAACATTTGCACCTAAATGTTCTTTTTCTTAATTATTAAATATAGCTTGATGGTAAAACATAGTCATATTCACCATAAAAAATCTATGATATAAGTATAACCCTTCTTTATTTTCTAGAATCTCATAAAGAAAAATCTTTACCCTGAACCAAAAGAAAATTTCTTAAATCCAATTAAGTAATGAAAAGATAAACAATAGCCTAGCAGTAGCCGCTATACAAAGACAAACAAAACGCGTTTGCGTTTGCCTTCCCTCTCTTTACCAAACGCTTTACGTTCTCCTTCACTTTTCTTGTCAGAGCCAAAGTCAATTCTTTTTAACCACTTAACCACTCCTTGGCCCCTCGCAACCTTACATTTAAAAACTTGTAGAGAAAGGAAGAGAGATAACCATCACTGTCTTTCTCTCTCACAATAAACCCAAAATTCCCCAGATGAAGGCATGCAAATTCCTTAATCACATTCCTAATAACCTTCTTTTCTTTTTGGGTTATCATAATTAGCTCTAACACACAATTTTTTTTTTTGAGTTTCAGGGTATAAACTTTTTTATGAACCTCCAAATCCAAGTTCTGTTCATCACAGTTTGTCTCTTCGCCTATTCCTCCAGTCTTAAGGTACGCATGTTTCCTTAATCAAGATTGATTCATACCATGATATAATATTATGTTTATATATAAATTCTGTTTCATTGTCCTCGTACTCATAACTCACTCACACGTTCAGATCGGAGAGACTTGTTCCACCAGTCAATGTGACACCGGCTTACTCTGCGAAACATGCGCTGCAAATGGGAACACTCGGTCCAGATGTGTCCGGATCCAACCTGTAAACCCCATTTCAAAAGTGGGTCTTTTTTATTTATTTCTTTAGCTGTGTACTTGTTTTATTTGTTATTAAATTATATTTATGTACAGTATTGATGTTTGGTGCATGTGGCATGTGGGATTCATTTGGTTTATGTTTAGGTGAAAGGTTTGCCATTCAATCAGTATTCATGGCTGACTACTCACAACTCGTACGCTCTCAACGGTGCAAAGTCAGCCACGGGTTCGATTTTAGTCACTGAATACAACCAGGAAGACTCGGTTACCAATCAACTCAAAGTGAGTTTCTCTATAATTCATCTTCTCGGCTTTTGTAGCTTTGCCTTAAAAGAAAATTTACTAACAAAACATTTTGATGGTTTTGCTTTTCCCATATTCAAAATAAAAATAATTTCGTAATATCATTTTGTATATTCTTTAAAAATAAGTTGTTATTCAATAAAATAGAAATGCATTATATTTTTGTGCTATTTTCTGTTTTAAAAAATTAAAAAAGAGCAATTCAATTAAAAATTTTTAGGTTCACTCTAGAGTCATCTCTTATTTCTCTTACATGATAGTAAAGTCTTATATGAGACGTATGTGTAAGGTCTACCACTCATGTGAGAAGGGAAATAACCAAATGGATGGACTTTTCCCAATTTAAAGTGCCAATATCATTATTAACGTTTTCGTTGGATATATTCTGTTTGCTGACGTGGCACATGGTTCTTGGCTGGAAGCCCAGACTTTTTCGTTGTTCTGGCTTGGCCCAAAATAGAACACAAACACAAAGACTACAATGGCCTCAGTTATGGTTTAGATTTTTTTTTTTTTTTTCATTATTATTAAGTGACGAACGTTACTAAGTTCTAGTTTAGATTTGAATACTAAGCATAAGCACTGTGGTCCTAAATTATAATAATACACCCATCCACGACAGCAAAACAATTAATGACCAAAATCTTACTTTCTTAAGAGAGAACATAGTAGTGAACCAAATAGCCAGAGAAATAAGATTGTTAGTCTTGTGCGTGTACTGTGTAAATTACAGACATAATAATTGCCCAAGGAGTCAAGGACCTTTTTTTTTTTGTGTGTGCCAAACAAGTCAAGGACTAAAAAGTAAGCATGGAGATAGAAGCACCCCGGCTAGTTGGCCATGGCTTAAAAAATAATCATGGACCAACTACCCCACCAAATCACGTCACGGCTCTCATTTAATTATGCTTGGTCTCTCCTACCACGTTATTTTAACATTTGTGTACAATATAGTTTATTTTGTTCTTTAGGTGAATTTTCAACTAAGATATGTGTGTCTATACTCTATCCCCTTGTAGAATGGCGTTCGAGGGCTTATGCTAGATATGTATGACTTCGACAATGACATCTGGTTATGTCACTCTTTTGGCGGCAAATGTTTCAATGTTACAGCATTTGTAAGTGTGTCTTCCATTGGTACTTAATTAGTTAATTTACATTGTTACATTGTTCTTCCATTTGTGTATACTTTGCCCCTCCTTTAATTGATTGTGCACTTTGTCAATTTCCAGCAACCTGCTATTAACGTCCTCAAAGAGATCCAAGCGTTTTTGGAGGCAAACCCATCAGAGATTGTCACCATTTTTATTGAGGATTATGTGACATCTTCACAAGGCTTGACAAAGGTTTTTAATGCATCTGGCCTTAGTACGTACTTGTTCCCCGTGTCCGCGATGCCCAAAAGTGGCGAAGATTGGCCAACAGTGGATAAAATGGTTCAGCAGAATCAGCGGTTGGTGGTCTTCACTTCAAAATCATCCAAGGAAGCCACCGAGGGAATTGCTTATCAGTGGAGATATGTTGTAGAAAATCAATGTGAGTTTTATCTTTTCTTAATAAAACCTGTTGATTAAGATGTTTAGAAATACTTACTGAAAAAGAGGTTGTAAAATTAAATGTCACTTAATTTTGGATCCTATGTTTGAACAACAGTGGGTCCAAAATCATATATTCTGCCAGGGTTTAACTTGCAAGCTAAATTAACATAGAATAATATGTGCTTGCAAAGGCATTCCCTCTTCATAAAAAAATTCTTGTTTTAGTAAATGTGAAGAGTCAATTTTGATGGTGTGTACTTGAATTCCAGATGGAAATGGTGGTATGAAAGCTGGATCATGTCCAAGTCGTGCTGAATCGTCAGCCATGAACACAAAAACAATATCCCTAGTTCTTCAGAATTATTTTCCTGATAATCCCAATATAACCGAGGCTTGTGCAGACAATTCAGCTCCATTAATTAGCATGACGAAAACTTGTTATGAAGCAGATGGCAAACGTTGGCCAAACTTCATTGCTGTAGATTATTACCAGGTATTGGTTTATATATATATACATTCTTTCAAGAGATCATATACCATTTCTAGCTTAGGAAGAGAGCAAACAGATTTGAGGAATATAATATATTGACTATTGAGTTTTTTATGGCAGAGGAGTGATGGTGGAGGAGCCCCTGAAGCCGTAGATGAATCAAATGGTCAATTGACTTGTGGGTGTGGCAACATTGCCTATTGCAAGGTTTGCAAACATTACTTTTTATCTTATATCATTATATAAAAGATTGAATATAAGAGGAGGCTACAAGGGTAACCTGTACTTTAACGCTTGTTACATTATTACATATAATTATTTGACCCTTGTTACATTATTACCTGTGTGCAGGCAAATGCAACATTTGGTACGTGTGACGTCCCTACCATTTCTCCCCCTCCGCCTGCAGCTGCCGCAGGAGAAGGATCCTCATCACAAGTACCTTCCAACACAGCTTACTTGGGTGGTACATCATTGCAACTGCGATGGTTGTTTGGGGCAATATTGGCCACTATTCTCTTTTAAAGCATCTTTGCTTGTTAACCATTCTCTTCTATTTTTTTGAACCACACGGAAGTTTTATTTTTATGAGATTGATGTTTCATTCATTTGGGGTTTTGAGGTAATTTAGGCAGAAAATGACATTAGATGTACACGGCACTACTTGATTGGATTGTTATATACGTTGATCAGTTGAGTTTTGTTCATATGCAGGACTGCAATTTTTTTTTTTTTTTTTTTTCCTTTTAATCATTTATCTTTTTTGTTATTTGACCTACAAAAGCTAGCCTCCTACGCAAAGTTGTTACAATGTTATTACAATTTAGTACGCATCATTGTCATAATTCAAAAGTTTTCAGTCTTCACTTCGATAACCATATCAATTTTCTCAATAATCAATAAGAGGATATATAGAATCCAAAATTATACTTTTTCCCAATCTATAGATTATTGTCTAATAATATATTTTTTTTTTCAATTCATACAAATTCTAAACATTTCTTGACCATATATATACTTTTTAGGTGAGACTCGTAATTTTTCTGGATTGTTTTCCTTAGAAGCTAAATAGCTACTTATCACTTCTGATACATATTTAATCATATTAGTGAACTGAGCGAAACTATAATAAGTCAGCGTCTCGTCAATGTTGATGGGACAATGCCGTTTATTAATGATTAATAATCATATTATTCATAAATCTAAAATGTTCAAACAAATCTATTAAGTTTAAGGATAAACAATTTTCAATTCACTTGAATTGGAAAATAAAATTATGCATACCTTTACCTCAATTTGTCCAATGAGTAGTATTATATATATGAATAAAAAATAACATTTATTTTCTAATAAAAATAGACGTTTGAGTTTATTATTTCAACCGGTAGTTATCTATCATATAAAAATGTTACTTGTTCTTCCCAACTTATTTTATTCGTTTATTTTACTTAAAAATAAGTTGAGCAACATACAGTTGTATCTAAAAATCTGTGATTATTTAAAAAATTATGCCAAAAATAGATAAACCAAACAAACACTTGGCAAAGGGACCTTCAAATTTTAGTCTATGTGATAGTTTTCAAACAATCTATAAGTCATTATTTGTGAACAAATGAATCAAGCACTTGCATAAATTAGAATCACAGACACTTGAGTGAAAAAATAACATATCTACTATTTTGTGTCGGGAAAGTTGGGCCAGTATGTTTGGACGATACAGATATCAGTTTTGCATCAATGATCATGTGCATGTGCCCAAGTGGGAGGAAATCCTAGCTTGTGCTAGCAACTTAGCATGTGTGCTGTCTAGCAAAAGCTGTGCTTTTGCATCCACCTACTGACACTGTCCCACTTGTATCCAAACAAAGATATCAATACTCAAACCATTCCTGGACCCCCAACCCAACCACCACTACGAGCCCAAGACACAAATCCAAACTGATTAGGGAGAACCTTTAAGAGAGCTTGAGGCCTAATCATATGCATGGTGTTTGAACTTTGAACAACACTCAGGTTGCCGTCAAGAATTTGTTCAATAATAGGCGCTTCTTGCTAGTTTCATCTATATATTACTATTAGAATTCACGCTTTTTTGAGATATTATTTGTGGTGCTTTTTTTTTTTTTTTTTTTTTTTTCTATTTTCTTACAACAAGGGGGTTTTGAATCCAACCAAAAATGCCACCGAGCCACAAGACTCTTAACATTTGTGGTGCAATTTCATGTAATTAGAATTTGGGGTTTGATTCAACTATAAACAGGCTCGGCATATTTTCACAGCTTTTCTTCTTGATGTTGCCATCTTGTCTCTTTGGGATGCACTACACTTTCATGTTCAGAACTGTCACCTGATTCTATCACTTGCTTCTCTTTCAACTCATCCTTTGCACTGTCACCATTTGTGCGTCTTGCATCCCTTCCTGCTCTACGATCCTAAAACAAGACAACCAGAACATGATCAGCAATTTGCTACACGAAAGAATAACATCAAAGGGACAAAGTGACATGTTCTACTTTATTAACTAGAAGTTGTTATATTCTTTGGCATCTCATGCTAACATTTACAACTTTCAAACTGACCTAACGAAAGACAAAAGTGCGCAGAAGTTATACATTGTCTAAATTCAATGAAATTCTTGCTGCTGTTTGATCATATGCATTAGGAGTTATTCTCTCTGTTTAAGATATAAGAAGAGTTAACCAGCATTTAATACTTGTTTTCAAACTTGATAATTGCTTATTGATCGCATAATTTGTTATGGTTTCAAAGCTCTAAGCATCATTTCCTAATTAATCTGTTCAGATATAGATTATTTGTTGAATGGACTAATTGATAATATATAATATGATATTATATATTGTTTGTGAACCAATGAGAGTACATTGAACTTGAATTTTCTGCAGAACTGCATACATACTTCTTTGAAGGGAGAGTCTTCAGCTTCAAGCATATGTATAACATGGCCCATTTTTGGCCGCTTCTGTGCATTGGGATCCACACAACGTAAAGCTACAAGAAGAGCCCTCTTCAAAGCCCTTGAAGTGGGCTTCTCAGGCAGCTTTGGATCCAATACTGCTTCAGCATTCCTGTTTGCCACCATCTTCTTAAGCCACTCTACTAAGTTGACCTGAAAATTCTTGGCTTTTTAGTTCAAACTTCAAAGTAACATGGAAGAGGAAAGATGATAAAAGACGAACTAGATGAAAATTCTTTTGGCTAATTCAAATATCTTTGAAGCAAAGTGATATCAGTAATATGGTGCAAACCTCATCTGGAGGTCGGCTATAATCAACCGGGTTCCTCCCAGTAATGATTTCCATTACAAGAATCCCAAAACTGTACACATCGCTTCTTTCATTCAGCATGCCTGTGCTTGCATATTCAGGAGCTACATAGCTACAAAAACAGAAAAGGACTGTTGTTACCTCTTTTGCACACACAAACACATACGCATACGCATACACAAACCTACATACCCAAATGTTCCCATGACACGGGTTGTAATGTAGCTACTCTCTGAGCCAAGGAGCTTGGCAAGGCCAAAATCTGAAACCTTTGAATTCCACTGCTTGTCAAGTAAAATGTTGCTTGATTTTATATCTCGGTGAACAACTTTGGGTTCCAGCCCCTCATGAAGGTAAGTTAGCCTACATGATTAGTCCAGTTATGTCAAATACAACAATGCCATAAATGAGATGCAATGAAAGGAATGAATATCAGAAAAATAAAGCTCAATCGTGAGTGATTTGGAATTGGATCGTACCCTTTTGCTGCTCCAAGGATGATATTCATCCGAATCTCCCAAGTAAGAGGGCTGCAAGGCCCTACATCCCCATGAAGCCACTGTTCCAAATTCCCATTGTTTACATACTCGTATACAAGCATCCTATCATACAAGGAAACAAGCAATTAGATGATATACCTAACACCCTTTATAAAATTATATAATTTATTAATTTAACTTCAAATATCGATTTCAGTGGGGCATTAATAAACTCTAGCCTGCAATATTTAAATAACAAAGTTCAAATAAGGAAATTGGCGTAATTAGGCAAGAACAAAAGTACCTATGAGCTCCTTCAGCACAATAACCAAGCAATCTCACCAAATTCTTATGCCGAACCCGGCCAATTGCCTCAACTTCAACTTTAAACTCCTTCTCAGCTTGTCCCCTAGCAGTAATTACCAAATATCCAATTCATCAATTCTTTAACACTAACACCAATTGCTCCAACATTAATCTAACACGAATTAAACCCCAAATTGCACCACCAACAATATCTCAAGAAACATAGTGAATTATATAATGGCAATAAATAGATAATAAAAAAAAGCACCTATTATTGAGCAAATTCTTGACAGCAACCTGAGACTTGTCCTCGAAAACACCATGATATACAATCCCATATCCACCTTCACCTATAACGTTCTCGTCAGCAAAACCATTGGTGGCGGCTTCAAGCTCTCTCAAAGTATACCAATGTCCCCACCCCAAGTGTGAAACTTCAGGAACCACAATAGCAACCTGATGATCACCACCACCACCACCTCGAGCTTCCCCACTTCCATGCGAAGAAGAAGACCTACAGAAACGTTCAGGGTAAGAAATCCTATGGTCCTTCCCAATCTCAATGTGAATCCTGTGGTACCCCATTGGACTCTCTTCCTCTGGAGCTGGAAGCAGTGCCTGCCTTTCGATTCCGGGTACTGGGTCGGATTCGGGAAATGGGTCGGCTTCAATTTGATTCCTTGTTGGCTTTGGCTCATGGTGGTGGTTGTGATTGTGGGTTCGGACATGGTCGACTCTGATCTCTTGGATCTCTTTGGAGACAAGTGGGATCGTGGGTCGTTGAGAGTTTTTGGTTTTGGAGCGCTTTGATGCTATCCATAGAGAGATTAGGAAGAGAAGAAGCACAAACCCAGCTCCAACACAAACCCCAAGAATCACCCACAGTTTAAGGCCAAAGATTGAGGTCGAATCGGAGAGCTGGTCGTTCACTTTTTGATCAGACATATTAAGAATGTCTCGTTTTTTTTTTTTTTGTTTTTTTTTTGTGTGTGTGTTTCAGTGTGAACTAAAACCAGCTAATTAAAGAGCTTGCTTTTAACTTTAACTTATAAATATATGAATATAAATACACAACCTGCACTGAGAGTGGATCAGTGGTGTGTGTGCATATACAGTTACATAATCAAGAAAGCAAGAGAAAGTGATTGAGAGAGATAGAGAGAGTGATGGAGGGCATCGCAGCTGGCAATGATGGGACTTCTTTGGAATTTCATAGAGGTTCTTTATTGACTGATTGATAAGTTTTCATTGTTATGTGGTCACCTTAATCTCGGACATTAACACAGGAGAGTAATAGTATTAGCATTCAGGGCTATCATAGGTGCATTAATCTTAAACATCAACAAGAAATTACAAATTTTGATGCTCCTATAATTCGAGAAGTTTGTCTTATAGAGCGTCTTTGGCATCGTTGTCAGCAGAAGTGGACACCGTACATGCTAAGGTCATGTTTGTTTATGCCGACTCATATTGAAAAAGACCACTGACCTGATAAACCTTCGGCTATTGGTTAAGGGATGGGTAGTGTATCTTTAGTCTAGGGTTATGTATGTGAGGTAGAGATTGGATAGGAACATCAACGATCAATGTAAGAGTAGAGTCCAATTTGTGCCTGTTCTAGGGATGAAATTGGTCGGGGTTTTGGGCAAAATTTTATTGAATTAAACTTGTTGAGGTGGAAAATAGTGGCTCGTTTCGGTCAATGAAGTTGAGATTAGGCAACAGAGGATTGATTGTGAGGTTGTCGTGTTTTGGTTGCCAAAGCAACTCTAAACGGAAAAATTGTTGAGATCGAAATGTCGAACAAGATCTATGAAGTTTCGATTGGCAAAAATATCTTTCTGTCATGGATGGTGGATTCTTCTATGAACAATGATCTTACAACCTTTATATATTTCAATTGGTATCGATCAATTTGAGTGCGTGAAATTTCGACACCAATCCCATTTGAAAACTTTTAGGATTCCAAGGAATTAAAAACGATTCTAATTGAGATCATATAAGTTAAGAGTCTTGTAACTCAATTGACACTTTATGATGTTTTCTACAAAGACATTGAAAGGGTTCCAATTTCCCTATTCCCAACTATCAAATTATTTATTAAAAATAAAATAAAAATTTTATCTCTTTTGTCCCTATGTTGTAATAAGGTATGGTGGTTCGCTTGAGTTGCTCAACCGCCTCTTAGCCTAGTGCTCATAAGTCATAACACGTTATGGTTCAGTTAGTTAGATGGGATGGCTTTTTCTTACATCTTACCTGGTTCAGTTTTTAAAACTTAATAGAAATAAATAAATTTATAATTAATGTTTCAAGTAATTTGTGTCAATGTCTACTCTTTGGTAATGTATATATTAACAATTTGATAGTTGGAGAATAGTGAAATTAAACTCAGGTTTTCCTCATAAATGAGATAATTCAATGTCAGTTAAGGTACAAGACTCTTGGTTTGGTAATATAATTTGATTGACAAAAATAAAAAAGTGTTTCAATGTCATCGTGTTCTTCCTTTTTAAAAAAAAAAACGTCAATTACATAATCACTCATTGAAGATTTGATTAGTCGCAAATTGACCCCTCATGTTTCAATTTTGCATTATAACCTCTTGAGACAAGGATCCTCTCCATTTCATGGTCTAGATTAAATATCTCAGATCTAACAATATACAGAGTGCCACGTCATTTAAAATTTTAAATGATGAGATACTCTGTACACCGTTAGATTTGTGAAATAAAATCTAGACCATGAAATGGAGACTCTCCATTTCATTTGAAATTGAGAGGATTCTATTCCAACCTCTTGGGGTTTCCAATTTCACAAAATTGACCCCTAAGCTTTAATAAAAAAAATAATAATTTTTAAAGAATGTTAATAATATAGTCATTTTAAATTAAAAATATATATATTAATTTTAAAATGCATTTATTTTTATTTATTTTTTTAAAGCATATGCATCAAAGCCTAACGTAGTACAATATTCAAACAAAGTTTCTCACATAACTATTTTTTATATCCTGAATCAGCTTCTCTTCATCTTCAAAAGCCCTACGATTCCTCTTTCTCCTATAAGGGAGACAGAAAAAACTTGGATACAAATCGTCCCATGTCCACTTGTTATAAGGAAAAAAGAAAACTACAAACAAAAATTATTAATACTTCATAATAGGTTGATAATGTAATAGCATCAGATCCAAGAGCTTAAGCTAATAAGTGAAGAAACCCATAAATCTATACATCTATTATTACATGGAATTCAATAATCTCCAACACCATCCATTTATAAGTCACGTGGCCATGGCACTACAATTAATCAACAAACCTAACCTTGATCTTTGTCCGTATGCAATTATGATGGACAGTGGGTATAAAGAGGTTTAAGAAGATAAATGAGTGGGGGTGAAAAACTAGTAGCTGCTATTTAATAAGAAAGTAGTATGACTTTTGGCCTTTTGTTCATCATCAAAGATGTCAATCTGTATATCGTGTGCTTTCAACGAAGGTACTCATTAAAATGCAAATTATGCAACCTGATAAAAACAAAAATTAATAAGTATGCATGTAAATATAGTGCAGGCCATGCAAGGTGGGGTGCATGAGCCTCCGACGCTTCAGTTTCAAGTTGAACCGGCTTCATGAATTTTGAGACATAAGGTGACAATTAGAAATAAGCAAGTTAGATAGTTGGTGTGTAACCGCTATAAAATAAATAAATAAAAATAGAAATAGACAAGTTAGATAGTTATGTTTGTCAAAAACCTTATACCTCTTCCTTCATTTGTTGTAACAATAAAATTATCTAAAAAATAAATAAGTAAAACTCAACTATGTTTTGTGAAATCCATGGTCCTTCAATATACTTGTTCTATTATAAATTTTGTTTCACATTTTTAAAAAACATTCTATTTACCTTTTTGTTGAATGTAATAGCACGTTTGATATTTCATACTGCCTTACTGTATGGCATAGCTTATAGTAATGGCGGTAGTTAGATTTTGGAATTTGGAGCAATGGTTTCTTCAACTTGTTTGTTGTTGTATGTCCAAAATTTAATTGCAGTGTCCATATATAGTGTCTTGTTTGTCGTTAGATTTTGGAACCACGCGTTTGTTCTATATTTATGATAAAGGAATCCAGCTAAGGGTGTTTCTGTGTTCATGATATTGCTATAATATACTGCAAATTCATAGTGGGGTCAAACTGCTACCTTTTGTATTAGCATCATCATGATTTCCCATTTCAACAGGCTATAGCACTAATTAGAAGTTTTTTTTTTTAATTAAATTTAATTGATCTGTATTCAAAATCAAGATTCATCCGTATAAATTATTTTATATTTGCTCATGAAAAAGTGAGAGATTAAATCCAGTGGAATGAATCACATTAAGTACCCGTTTGAAATCACTTTTGGGAGGAAAAAAGCGTCGTTCACAAACGCAATGCATCCTTTGTGGGTTTGGTAAGTGCTACAATCATGGAATGGTATTAAATTTTGGTCCTAAAAAGTGTCACAAGTCAATAGAGATTTTATATCCATTTTCAAAAAGCGTGGTTTGGCAAAATACGCCATAAGGGACTGCTTTGTTAAACTTACCCTAAATGAGCGGTTTTTCACGCATAACAAGGCAAGCCTTTTTTTTTTTTTTTTTTTTCTTGATATCAGTTAGGGGTGGGCTCGGGTCGGGTTTGGGGGTAATTTTTTATCCTACTCGATAGAGTCGGGTTTGCAAAACTTCAACCCGTTGACCATCCGTTAAAGTGGTCGGATCGGGTGGTCGATTGATCGGTTTTGGCAGGTGGGTATGATCGGGTTTATCCGGTTAACCGATCAATAAAAAGAAAATAACAAACAACTCAATCAGATGGTGGCGCCGTGGAGGAGATGGTGGAGATTTGGCCAAAACCCGGTGAGATCTCACCAGATCCGACGAGATCTCACCAAATTCGGTGAGTTCTCATCAAATCTGGCAACCAAACTCCTCGGCACGGCAAAAACCCAAAACCAGAAAAAGAGTGAGGGTTGAGAGTGGATTTGAACGACGTCGTGGTGGTGGAGATCGACGGTGGAAAGGCGGTGAGGTTGAGGGCGAGAGGTGGTGAGGCCGTGAGGACTTGAGGGCGAGAGGTGGTGAGACCGTGAGGACTTGAGGGCGAGAGGCCGTGAGGCCGTGAGGCTGCGGTGAGAGAGAGAATGAGAGCAGGGGGTGAGAAACGGGTGGGTATGAGATTATGGGTAGTTATTCATGAGAGTTTTGAGATTTATTCAATTTTGGGTACTGACCGGGTGGGTATGGGATTATGGGTAGTTAATAGTTATAGGTTTATATATATATATATTATTTAATTAAATATTGTCAGGTGGGCGGGTATCCACCCGACCAAAATTTCAAAAACCGTTATCCGTCCGTTCCAGATATTTAAAATATCCGTATCCGTATATATGCGAGCGGACGGGCGGGCGGGCAAGCGGGTCAGCCAGATTGGTTGGGTGGATCGGGTTCCACGGTTTTTTGCCCACCCCTAATATCAATGGTAACTTATTATCTTTAATTTATAAACTTTTTGTTTTGATAATTTTATAATAGGAAATGAGAGATTCGAATTTAAATTCTCCTCGCAAATGAGATGAGTCTATATTAATTAAACAAGAATGCCCTGTACTTTGTTGCCGAAGCGATTAGCTGCTTAATCGAACTTTATTAGATGATTTCTTTTGAGATTAATAATGCTTTTTTTACCGGTAGTCTTTGCGAAATGGTTTGGAAGAAATCACAAGGGAAAAAGGTTCAAAAGAAGCATAAAGTGTCACAACACTCACAATTGTTTAATTGTAAAGAACATGGGACGCGTAATCTAGTTCATTTATGGATGCAGCAGGCATTGAAAATAGTGGAATTCATCCACAATGTTCAAGTGAACTGTCATATGATTACCAAACCAAAAAACAAGAAGTAAACTTTCATCTTTGTTTGTTTGACTATTATATTCTTCAGAATAGATAATGATACATGCAAATTGGGCTTTGGGTGAGCCCAACATGATACAAGATTAAAAACCAAGCCGAGGTAGCTAGATTCTAATTTAATTGGCCCGTTTGGCCCGTAACTGATCAATTTGAATTGGATGCAAAAGCTAGAGACATGACATTGAATGATGGATTTAGCTATAAATACAAAAATGTAGAAACCAAGTTATAAAAAACATAAAATATATCCAATACATTTTTTAGGGATTACTTGTTAGAAATTGCTATTAATCTGTTTAATAGCTTTGCAATTTAATAACAACTAAGGTTGGAATCCTCCTATGAACCTATCCATCCACTTGTTGTTATAGTTTTGTAGTAAAATTTTTAATAATACAAGATTGGTGATTCAAATTTGTATTAATTCATAAATACAAATCATTATATCTAATCAACTCAAATAATAATATTTCTCCTAGCAAAAAATATAATTACAACATTTCAACTATAATTTAGTTTTTAGTTATTAAAGTAGATTTATGAAAGACTAAAATTTGTTAGTCATAATATTTACTTATAAGTCCATACACAAGGAAAGTATACGTTAATCAAATAGTTTTTCACAAGTTGTTTGGCAAAAACTTTGAACATTTAATTTAGCCTAAAAAACAAATATTTGTAGTACCCCACTAATAAGCTGACTTTTATTCAAAGGTATCAAATTCCAATAAAATCCATTGGTTTTTTTTTTTTGGGTTTAGAAAAAATAAAATCATCCAAATGGCGATTAAAAATTTGGCGCCGAAACTACAAAGGTTTCCCGCCAGTTACGACCCTGAAATCCATTTCCCATTTTGCCCTATTCACCGTGACCGTTTAGAGAGAGAGAGAGAGAGAGTGAGAGCAGGAAAAGAAAAGGGTCTCTCAGATTCAAATCGAGAGAGAGAGACACACAAAACCAGAGTAGACAATGGCGGATGAGCAATCCTTAGCTTCCGGTAGACTCCGGAGCCGAGGCCCAAAGTCGAATGCGCGCACCGAGTCACTCGAGCGCCTCAAAGCCCTCCAACGTGGCGGCGGGCGCCGATCCGAGTCCGGCGGGTTCCAGATCAAGCTGGAGAACCCGATTTACGATACTGTCGAGGAGGATGAGTACGATGCTTTAGTTGCCAAGCGGCGCGAGGAGGCGAAGGCTTTTATCGTCGACGACGAAGGACTCGGCTACGGCGACGAGGGCGAGGAAGAGGACTGGTCCAAGTCCAACCTCCCTTTCTCGTCCGATGAATCCGACGGCGAAAGGGAGAGACCGAAGCGCAAGAAGACCGAGAAGAGGGAACCACAGCCTAAGAAACCCTCGGCTTCTTCTGCTTCTTTATCGGCTGCCGCGGCGATGATGGGGAAGCAGAAGATTTCATCCATGTACACCTCGCAATTGTTCAAGAAGCCCAAGGATGATAAGGCGAAAGGGCTTTCGGGTTGTGATAGCATTGTCGATGACGTGATTGCGGAGTTTGCGCCGGACGAGAACGATAGAGAGAGGCGTAGAAGGGCGCATCCACAACCGCAATTGCAATTGCAACCGGGTTCGATATCGGTCTCCAAGAGTTTTGCCCCGGTTGGTAGTGTTAAGAGCGAGAGTTTATCTTTAGGGGGAGTTAATTTCGTGTCTAGGAATGAATTGGCAAATGAGGATGTTACAAATGGTGCTTCTGTGTTAGATTTGGAGCGAAATCGAGAGGAGGCGGTGGAGGAAAAGAGTTTGATTAAGGAATCCGAAGGCGGAGGAGGCGCAATTGTGGAATCGGATGAATTTCCAAGCAATGAAGGTGTGATTGAGGAGGAGATGATGAATGGTGTCGAAATGAAAGCAGAATCGGTGGTGAAGAAGGAGGGAAAGGGTTATGCTTTGAATGCAAAGATTAAAAAAGAGAGTGATCCGGCATTGAGCGCGACTGCAGGATGGCAGGCGGTGAGGAGTGGAGGGAATGGGAGTATTGGTGGTGATGTTGCAAAGGAGGTCAGTAATGGTTCGAGCTGTGAAGAGAGTCCGGATTTCGATCTGGACTCGGATGGTTCGCTGCCTTTCTACATTATTGATGCACATGAGGAGTTTTATGGGGCTAATATGGGCAACGTATATCTGTTTGGGAAGGTAACATGATAATATATTGGTATTTTGTCATATTATATTGGAAGCATTTCTATATTGATTATGTCATTGTGCATTACATGAAATTATGATGAAAGAAGAATGTGACTTGTTGAGTATATACTTTGATAAAATAGTGAACAAATTAAGCGAAACAACAGCAATGACTTGAGTTTTAATTATTTTTTTGGGTGTATTGGCTTTGTTAAAAGTCTTTGCTTGATTACTCTCCCACAAGATCGATGAGTTTGATTGCAAGGCAAGTGATGCAAATTTAAATATTTCAGTCTCTGTCATGCATAAATACTGAAATTATTAGTCGGCATTTTCTAGAATTTGAAAATTGTCCAACACCCAATTCAAAACTGGAGCGATATTAGCATTATTTTGTTTTGGGAATATTTCTCTTTTTTCTTCTCTAATTTGTGACTCAGCATGTAGAATGCATTTGGTGTTTGCTCTATTATGCTTGAATTTTGGCATGTGCTCATTAAGCCTTAATGGAGACTGCTGTTCATTTCTTGAAGAATATCAAAACATGTGATCATACATTTCATTTGGTTCTTATTTCATAATTCCTCAATCACAAAGCTTGAAAAGTTTATACTTTAGCTAGTCGTGTGTATCATTCTAGTGCTTGATAGTTTACTTTGCCTTTTTTTTTTTCATTCAAGCATCTTTCATCATGGATGTTACATAATTGTTTTGTTGATTCAGTGTCTTATTTTTATAGATATAGATAATATTTGTTGCTTCAATGTATTACTCTTATAAATATAGATGAAACAATGAACTAGACTATAAACATCTTTTGTTGCAATTTAGGTCAAAGCAGGAAGTACATACCACAGTTGCTGTGTGGTTGTTAAGAACATGAAAAGATGTGTCTATGCAATTCCAAATGGCTCTTTGTTTCACAGTGAAGAGATGATAAAGCTTGAGAAAGATGTGGAAGAATCTCGGATTTCTCCCACAGTTTTCCATACAAAGCTGCAAGTAAGTTATATTCTTGTAAATTTATAAAATTGTATATGTAATTTTTTCCTCTTTTGATCTTTCTTTTATTTTCCTTGTTTGCTACCAATGATGTCATTGTTTATTTTAGTAATTTTTTTTTCTTCATATTTGTAGGATTTGGCTTTAGGATTAAAGAGTGAGATGGCAAAGCGGTTGTTAGATATCAATGTCTCAACTTTTAGCATGGCACCGGTTAAGGTTTGCAAATTGAATCATTTTGATGTTTCCCGATGTGTATTAACTTATATATGACAATTTTGTTGTTACTTATCAAAAAAAAAAAACGACAATTTTGTTGTACAATTTTCATGTTTCTTTCATAATATGTCTCATTCTGTTTTGTTACTTATTTTGTGTCATGTGATCATGTTACAGAGGAAATATGCGTTTGAGCGATCTGACATACCTTTGGGGGAGAATTACGTACTTAAGATCAATTATCCATTCAAGGTATATTTCTTAAAACCTGTGAATCAAATCAGCAATTTGGTTATTTTTCGTATGTCAATGGTGTATGTATTGTTTTCTTTCTTTCTTTAGATAGTTTTGATTCTTTTTAATTAGGTTGGAGTTTGGGAGATTGCTGTTGTATTTTTACAAGGTAATACTTATAATTCTATTCTCACAGGATCCGCCACTACCAATGGATCTAAAAGGAGAATCTTTCTCTGCTCTGCTAGGAACTCATTGCAGGTATAAGTATGTCGAACTGGTTCCTCATGTATGCTTCTCATAGTGATTTTGATGCACTGAGCAAAACCAAAATTATTTCAGATTTTTATTTTTGAGAAACCAGATTTTATTTTTGAAATTTGAACCAAATTTCTTTTTGAAGTTTGAATTGGGCTTTTATTATGATTCATGATTTCTTGGGATGCAATTGTGCCTTAATGTAATCCTTGAAGCTTTTAAAAAAGAGGCTCCAAGAATGTTTTGAGACAATACATTTTGAATAAAATTTTGGTCAGAGATATTTATCTATAGATTGGTGGTGATTCTAAGCACCCTTAGGTGGTGAAACCTAGGATTTTTGGTTTCTTATTTTTGCAAACCCGTTCTGCATCAGATTTGCTTTCTTTTGGATATTGTTCACAAGCTAACTTGAATTTCACTACTAATGTTGAATTATCTTGATTATCATCTATATTCATTATTTTTGGTAAGCTTTTCTACAATTATATTTCTCAATAGTTGGTGGATTGCTTAAGACTTACTGCACCCTAGAAATAGTGGATAACTGACCATATCACCATATACAGTGCTTTGGAGCTTTTTCTTGTTAAGAGGAAGATAAAGGGACCTTCCTGGCTATCGGTTTCAAAATTTTCTAGTTGCCCAGCTCCTCAACGGGTGAGACTTTCTAAGCCTTGATACTTATTGTTTAATTAATGCTTATAAGTCTCTCTTTCTCTCATGTGTCTGCGTGCGCGCTCTCTCAGTTTCAGCTGTAACAGCTTGCTTATAAACTTACACAGGTGAGCTGGTGCAAATTTGAGGTGACTGTTGACTCACCAAAAGCCATACGGATTTCATCTTCGTCAAAGAGCACAATTGAGATTCCTCCAGTGGTTGTTACAGCAATAAATTTGAAAACTGTTATTAACGAAAAGCAGAACATAAATGAAATTGTCTCTGCATCTGTTGTTTGCTGTCACAAGGCCAAGGTTTGTTCTAGAGCCTTTGTTGTTTGGCAGTACTATGGTTGATCTTATTTGATGTGGCTAATTTGAGTTGGAATTTGGCTTGCCAAAATGAACAAATATTAATTACTGAATGCAGTTTAATTTCTGGTAATATGCCGTACAAATGATATAGACAAATATCAATCATTTCATGTGTCAGAGTAGTCAGTCTTTTAAGTTTTGCTGAGTGGTGCAGCTTTTGAATGAAAAAAGATGACACATTGATGCCAGAGCTTACTTATCCACTTCCACTAACAAAAAAAAAAAAAAAAAAAAAACAGAAAAGAAAAAACTATGAATGGTTTTTAGGTTAAGGCTGTTGAGTAATTTTATGAAGTGTTTCACTTACAGCTTGAAAAATAAATTTTACTATCAGAATGAAAGTTAAGGAGGAAATTTCTTGATAACTGGAATACTGGATGTTCATAAAGTTCCATGTTCCTCTTTTATTATCAACAAAATTTTGACTGGAGTTGAGGTTCAGTTTTCAGTTATTCTTAATTTCTTACTCAAAACTATTAATATTATTGCCAAGTTACAGAGTATGTTGATTCTAATTTATCTCATATAAGCTGTTTCATTGTGTGAAAATAATCCACTACTTGTGCTGTTTGACCTTTCAGATTGACATTCCCATGTTGTCCTCAGAATGGAAGAGACCTGGTATGCTGAGCCATTTTACTGTTGTCCGCAAACTTGATGGGGGCATATTTCCAATGGGATTCACTAAAGAGGCTACTGATAGAAACTCAAAGTCTGGATCAAATGTTATAAGCTCTGAAAGCAGGTAGTTTTACCTGCATGATATGTTTTCAATTAATTTTTCTCTGTATCCTTGTTAAAAGTGTGTTTTGCTACTAAAAGTACATTTTAGTTCCTGTTAAAGTATTTCCCTCTTTCTGTTGTGCAGTGAAAGGGCTTTGTTAAATAGGCTGATGATTGAGTTGTACAAGTTGGATAGTGATGTTATTGTTGGACATAATTTATCTGGGTTTGACCTTGATGTACTTCTCCACAGAGCTCAGGTGGGAACTTTTTTGCGATGCTTTTTTATCGAAGGAATTTAAGCATATCCATAATACATGTCTTATATTAGTGTTTAAATAAGTATAGGAGAAATGATGACTTTATGTCATTTTTGTAGTTTATAACACGAAATATGATATTTACTGTCATATTGCATCTTCAAGAACGCCAAGTGAATCCCAACCACTTGCCAGATGCAGTTCCTTATTAGTAAATTTCTTGAAATATTAAGTTTCATATTTCAAAAATTATCTTGAATGCTTCGAAGTAGAATTTTGTGCTGTTGTATGTATCAGGTATGCATATAGGTGGCTGGCATAATTCCCAAAATATCCATATATCATAATTTTTATATTGGCAATGGTAAGTCACACACAGACCCTGTGGGGTTTGAACCCACGACTTTAGCCTCCATCCTTTTATTGAGGAAGGAATTGTCATTTGAGCTAAAGCTTAGTGGCATGCATATATCCTAATTTTACCATTATATAAAGATGCCCTTATAGGTTTCTTTAGAATGAAAATTCTGTTGCTGTGTCCATATTATACATATATGATGAACTGCCATCCTCACAAAAAGGCTTATTTGAATTACAGACTTGCAAAGTGCCAAGCAGCATGTGGTCCAAAATAGGTCGCCTCAAGCGTTCTGTGATGCCTAAGCTTGCAAAAAGAAGCAACATGTTTGGTTCTGGGGCAAGTCCAGGGATCATGTCTTGCATTGCTGGTCGGCTCTTATGTGATACATATTTGTGCTCCCGTGACCTATTAAAAGAGGTGTGTTGCTTGTCTTGAAAATTATGAAATGTGGTAACGCTGGTTATTTCATATATGCAACTTTGATTCTTGCAGGTCAGTTATTCTTTGACGCAACTTGCAAAGACTCAGCTGAACAAAGACCGGAAGGAGATCACTCCACATGATATTCTTAAAATGTTTCAAACTTCAGAATCTCTCATGGAACTCGTAGGTTCTCATTTTTTACTTTAGATACTTGTTCTTGTTGTCATGTTAGATTAAAGACCACGGTTGATTAATTTTTTCCTTAGCAAAAAGATCAGTGTTGTTAGGAACAGGCAAGTCAGGTTTGTAGTGTGACCTTCTTGCGTGGTGCTTGGTCACCTTGTTTTGCAAATGAGATTTGTGATTGTGTAAATCACTAAATAACTATTATCTGATAAGTTTGTGCATTTGCTGTTCCTGTATCTTTTTGTGCACTACTACAGGACTTTGACATATCATAATGCTTGTTAGTGATGTTAACCTTGTCTGTTTGTGTGTGTAATCTAGTAGCTAGAAACTTTGTTGAATTGAGGCATCTAGCCTAGCTCAGTGAGATGAGTTTTTAGAATCCAGATATTGGTTCAACCGTTTAGCTTTGTCTAACTGGAAAATTTCGATCCATTTGTGCTCAACTTATTATGGTTCTCATAGTATTAGGTCTCTCTACTTTAATTTAATTTAATTTTATTTAAATGCATCCAGATTGAATATGGCGAGACAGATGCATGGTTGTCTATGGAACTAATGTTTCATTTGAGTGTTCTGCCCCTCACACGTCAGCTGACTAATATCAGTGGTAATCTCTGGGGAAAAACTCTTCAAGTGAGTCCTCACAATGTGTTTCCTTACACAATCTGACCAAGGACGTTTCCTGATAATACATTTTCTTTACATCTCATTTATACTTTTTTTCAGGGTGCTAGGGCGCAGAGAGTAGAGTATCTTTTATTGCATGCATTCCATGCAAAGAAATATGTTGTCCCGGACAAGATATCCTCTCAAATGAAGGAAAAGAATTTGACAAAAAGAAAAATTAACCATGGTTTTGATGGAAATTTTGATGAGTTGGATGTGGATGATGCAAATCTTGATAATGATGCCCCCCTTAGTGATCATGGAAAAGGCAAAAAAGGTCCTGCCTATGCGGGTGGCTTGGTCTTGGAGCCTAAGAAGGGTTTATATGACAAGTATATATTACTTCTGGATTTCAATAGTCTTTACCCTTCTATCATTCAGGTTTGTAACCATCCCCCACCCCATGCCTCCTTCCCCTTTCTCTCCTATTATATCTTTTTATTCCCTCTCTCTCTCCTCCAATGCAAAGTGATGGCAATTGTTTCTGATCTGTGCTATTTTGTGATCATTAATGCTCAACTTATTTTACAGGAATACAATATCTGCTTCACAACAGTCGAGAGATCTGTAGATGGAGTAGTTCCCCGCTTACCATCTAGTAAAACAACAGGAGTGCTACCTGAGGTACTATCACATCAGACACAATGAATCATTGGTTGTTTATTATTTTCTTGGCATCGTTGAACTTCGTGATGATGGTGATTCACTTACTCGATTTTATGGTTCTATGCAATCATGGTTTATATGTTGATATGATATTAGACTGACCTACCCAACTTCTGCACATGATTGTACTTACAACCACATTTCATGACTCATTTCTCTCTTGGTTTTTTCTTTCACATATCTTCATGCACTTTTATAAAGTTTTATGGGACCAGAATAATTGCTATTCAGCTAATCTTGAGAGGCTTCATATGCATTCATGGAACAATATAACGTGATCAGTATGTGGCCATACTGATTTAAGAATGAAGGAACCTGTTTACCATCATTATGGGGTTTGTAGAATATTAGAATGGAACTTCTCATGCTGCGAACAGGAGGGTAAGTTAGGAGTATTTTGGATCCTTTTTTCTAGAACTTATGTTCTGCAGTACCTAATGCAGCCCCATTGATATTTGTGGAATGATAATCCTGTTGAATATATTTATAAAAAATAAAATAATAATAATCCTGTTGAATATTGTGGATAAATATAGTAGTTTCTGGATTTCTTAAAAGTATGAATTTATCTTTTTTTTTTTTTTAAAGATATATTCTTGAATAGTTATCATAATGTTTGGTTAGAATTTGAGTGAGTAAACTGTTGAATCAAACAAAGGGGACACTGTAACCAAGCTCTGTTTATAGTGGCATTGGACCTCTGAAATAGTATGGAGTGGAAGTGTACTGTACTTTGCTTCCTTTTTTTATCTAAAAACTAGGTGCAGATTTGTTTTGCTTAAACATCATTGAGTCATTCTTTTGTACATTCCCTGTGTACTGGGGTTTACTCACGTTTTTTATGCAATAAAATTTCTGTTATTACCAATAACAGTAGGTGCAGATTGTTTATCTCACATGTGTTTCCTTTCTGTAGTTGCTAAAAAATCTGGTACAAAGAAGGAAAATGGTGAAGTCATGGATGAAGACTGCATCTGGTCTCAAAGTCCAGCAACTAGACATTCAGCAACAAGCACTAAAGCTCACTGCAAACAGGTTCGTATTTTTTATTGCACCTTTTATATTCTAATTCTCCCATTAATTACTTCAAGACTTGACTCTCTTTTTCTTTATATGGTCAACTATGTTTGGCAGTATGTATGGATGCCTCGGGTTTTCCAATTCACGATTTTATGCAAAGCCACTGGCAGAGCTCATAACACTACAAGTAAGAGAGATGTGTAGCAAATGCTTAAATTGCAACAAGTGTCTTTGCTTTCAAGTAAACAGAGCTTTGGTCTTCTATATTGAGTGCTTTTATTAGGTATTGAGCAATTCAAATAATTGTTGTGCAGGGAAGGGAGATTCTACAGAGTACTGTTGATCTTGTTCAGAATAATTTGAACTTGGAGGTCATTTCTTGTATAGAAATTTAGAAGTTGATTGTTGTCCTCTAATGTTCATATCCATGATTTATCAATTAAATGTTAAACATAACTCTTAAAGATGTTTTGCTTTGTATCTGGCAGGTAATATACGGTGATACGGATTCCATTATGATTTACAGTGGACTCGATGATATTGCAAAAGCAAAAACAATTGCGGGGAAAGTCATTCAAGAGGTGAATTTTGTTTTTGAACTTGGTACCAGTAGGATATTAGCTTAGTTTCTCATGGTGCAAAAACCTATAACTTGAGGCCTACTTGATGTTTCCTGAGGAGAAAAGATTCAAAAGATTTATCCTTTTTGTTTTCATGTGCTATAAACATGATGCAACAGGGCTGCAGATCCACAATCTAAATATTTCCTTGGGAAATGTACGCTGTCCAAATGATTTGGATAAAGAATTAGAATCTGTATATTCTTATATCCTGATATTGCTGCACACACATGTTTTGATATAATGATGGTTAGTCTTTAGACAAGCCAATGGGGTTGAATGCTGATGTATAGTTTTTCTTTAAAATGCTTTTGCTCCAACTTTGCAGTAGGTGTATCACTCAAATTTAATACTCCTTATTTTTTATTTTTTTGTCTTGTGATCTATTAAGGTGTGTCTTCTGTCTCTTTCTATCTAGGTTAACAAGAAGTACAGGTGTTTAGAAATTGATCTTGATGGTTTGTACAAGAGAATGTTGCTTCTCAAGAAAAAGAAATATGCAGCCGTCAAATTGCAGTTTAAGGATGGGACTCCATATGAGGTTATAAAAAAAATTCCCTTTTGGTTTTAGTTATTCCATTTTGGAAAAAACGGCAGTGGGTTTACTGGGTTTATATTGTTGGTTCAGGTTATTGAACGTAAGGGTCTTGATATGGTTCGTCGTGACTGGAGCTTACTATCAAAGGAGTTGGGAGATTTTTGCCTAAGTCAAATTTTGTCAGGAGGGTATAATTAATTGTTTTTTTTTTTTTTTGTTAATTTTTTCTGAACTAGCAATCCAAGATATATAACTGGGTTACTTATCTGTCTTGTTAATTGTTTTTGGTTCTTATGTTCACAGGTCATGTGAGGATGTTGTTGAAGCAATACATAACTCTCTAATGAAGGTGAGGTCATTTGTTTCTCCCATTATAATGACCATTTTTATCTGGTGAACTTTTTGGGAGAGGTGGAAGGTAGAGTCAATGTTTGCACTTTTATGATACTTGAGCCAAGTCTAGAATATGTCATTTGAGTACCATTGAACCCTAACCTTACACTGCTACAAACTGTGGAGGAACCAATTTAAATTCTGTAATTGGAAAGGCTCAGCCCAGTGAGCTTGAGATATGTTAATCATTGATTATATTGGAACAGGACTTCAATGTGACATTTTCTTTTTGGACTTAACCTTTTCTTTAGGAACTGAAACTGTCCATCCTTTGACATTTTGGCTGATGTGCACCAACCATGGTCATTTGATGTTTTTGAGGGCTCTTACTCTAGTGAAGTTATCATTAACTCAACTTCTTTGGAAGGACTTATCAAAAAAAAAAAAACTTTGGAAAATGGGAGAATACCCCCTAATTTCACAATGAGATAATGATTGGGTTGAACTGATAGTGTATTCATGCTTTAAAACCATTGTCATTGGGAAATTAATCATTTAGTCTGATATCAAACAGGTACAAGAAGATATGAGGAGCGGACAAGTATCACTTGAGAAATACATCATCACAAAAACATTGACTAAACCTCCTGAAGCCTACCCAGATGCCAAAAACCAACCACATGTTCAAGTGAGTTCAGACCCAGATTTCACAATTAATTGAAACTTTCTTATCTTATTTACTTAATGCATTCCACCTATCCGATGCGTAGCATAAGTATTTATTCTACTGACCATTTCTAGGTGGCACAACGGTTAAAGCAAAGTGGTTACTCTACTGGTTGCAATGTTGGTGATACAGTCCCTTATATAATATGCTGTGAGCAGGTTTGAGATGCATTGGTTTCTGTTTTTGTTGTTGAATGAGCAGTAGCCGACCTCTGAGCAAATGCTGCTCTTGCATTTTAGATGTCATGTTGCTATAATTTCTCCTTTTTGTGGACAGGGGACTAGTTCAGGTAGTTCAACAGGGATTGCTCAGCGTGCTAGACATCCTGATGAACTGAAAAGAGAAGATGGGAAATGGATGATTGACATTGATTACTACTTGTCACAGCAGGTCTTTTTTTTTTTTTTTAACAGATTCCCAATGTCATGGTCATTTGTTACTTACTGCCATTCTAAAGTTTGATTGAGGTTTGGTTTCCCCATGCAGATTCATCCTGTGGTATCACGGCTTTGTGCTTCAATTCAAGGTACAAGCCCAGAACGCTTGGCTGACTGCTTAGGGCTTGACTCATCTAAGGTAAACCATTCCTCCCTGCCAGCCCGACTTCCGGTGGTCAGGTTTTTTGTTTTTTGTCTTTATTGTATTCCTGGTTTCACAAGTAAACGATGCACTCTTCTAGTTGGTATCAAAACAAAGTGCACGGCTTCAATTCAAGGTACAAGCCCAGAACGCTTGGCTGACTGCTTAGGGCTTGACTCATCTAAGGTAAACCATTCCTCCCTGCCAGCCCGACTTCCGGTGGTCAGGTTTTTTGTTTTTTGTCTTTATTGTATTCCTGACAAGTAAACGATGCACTCTTCTAGTTCCAAAACAAAGCAAGTCAAGCTGTCAGCAATGATCCTTCCAGCTCACTCTTATTTGCCGTAGATGATGAGGAGAGGTGTGTCTATATGTGCCATTATTGTCCATTAGTTGAAGTACTTATTTTCAATGCCTATATTTTGTTCAAGCTTGTGCTAGTTACCATGTCCAACACATTAAGTTAAGAATTCTTCTTGAATATTGCAGATGTAATAGATAATTAGAAAATATGCATTAGTTATTCCCCCATTCTGGTTCATCCTTTTTTTTCTTCCTAATTTCAAATTCCCATATTCATTATTTAAAATTGTCTGCTGTCTCCCTAACCTTTCACGATGTTATTAATTTCTAGGTTACAATTCAAAACTAAGCAGAACTTAGAATATAAATTTTTCTGAAAATGAAATTAATTAATATAAGCTTGTGATGAATTGAATTGAATTGCAGATATCGGGGTTGTGAGCCTTTGATATTGTCATGTCCCAGCTGCTCTGGTACTTTTGACTGTCCAGCTGTCTTCAGTTCCATTTGTATGTCAATCAGTGATAAGCCAACAAAGCCACAAGTTGAGGACTCCCCCTGCAATTTTTGGCAAAGATTGTGTTGTCCCAAATGCCCAGAAGAAGGCACAGTGGGTAGAATATCTCCTGCACTGATTGCCAACCAGGTATTCACATTAAGTGTTGAACCTTAGACCTAAAAATTTATAAGAACCTTATATCTTGTGCATTTACTGTGAAGCTCTGGATTGCCTGATTTTAGTTTAACCTTGGAGTGTGTATAGTCTTCACATTGATCTATACACATTAGATATATAAATATATACTTGTGCAATTCTTACACTGCTTGGCAACCCATGCTTAGTTTCGGAATTTGGATACTATTATGGAATGTTTACTGAAAATGTATTGCTTAAATGCCAGGTCAAAAGGCAAGCAGAGGGGTTTGTGTCAAAGTACTATAAGGGATTAATGACGGTAAGCTACTGCTTGCAGATTACTTTGAAAAACATTGGACTATGCAGTAGTGATAATTTTCATTATATGAGCTCTCATTATAAGTTGATTCTCCTTTTTTTCTTTTTTTTTTTCAGTGTGATGATGAAACTTGCAAATACACCACGCGCAGTCTCAACCTCCAGCTGGTTGGTGATTCTGAGAAAGGAACAGTTTGTCCAAACTATCCTCGCTGTAATGGGCGTCTTGTTAGAAAGGTATACATCACAAACTTGTTGAACAATGTTTTTTTCTTTTTCTTTCCCAAGTCATATTTTGTTATGGCCAGGGCAGTGTTAAACTTGGCATGCCTGATGTTGCTCTGACCAATAACTAAAAATGCTCAAGCAATAATTTTTTTTCCCTCTCTAATGATCTAGAAAATACCCTTTACTAATTTTTACTGTATTTTTGGGTGTAAAATGTACCTTCACTAGTACACTGAAGCAGATTTGTACAAGCAGCTTGCATATTTCTGCCATTTGTTAGATACTGTACGCTGCATAGAAAAGGTTATTTCCTTTGCTTCTTTTGCACTCTTTGTTTCAATAATTTGACTATTATCTATTTTTGCGTCAAGTAATTTTATTGCTATTTGGTGTTGCAGATGGATGCTAGCACCAGGCTACCGCTTGAGAGAGAGTTGGCCAAAATTCGGCCAATTGTCCATTTGGCTGCATCTACCGTTCAAGGGATACGGGATCGTAGTGCCTATGGATGGATACAGCTGCAAGATCTTATCATCACAGTTTGAATTTCTAAATGAAGTAGATTTTGGCGTGTTTTTGTCAATTTAGATTATCTTTTACCTTTATATATATATATATATATATATAAATGATCTTTTACCTTCTGCTTTGTATATAGATTTACACAATATAGGACCTGGAAAATCAAAGAAAGCTTGTGATGCTCAACAAGTTCGGTGTATTTAAGTTATTGTGTACGGTTGATGTTAATAATCACATAGTTATTGTAGTGACATTTTGATTAATATCATTGATGGTAAAGGATGGTACGAGCTGCAATTTGATCTTAAGACTGTTAGCTCAAGCTATTAACTTGAAAGTCTTGGCATACCCTTGAACATATATTGTAGCAGTTTTTCTGGTCGTGTTGTAGCAATTCGTTGAGAAATCTATTTTCTTATTAACACTATGTCAATATGATGTCTGGTTTAATATAAAGTTATATGTAAATTAAAGAAACTATTTCAATAATATACTTGAATTGAACAATAAAATAGAGAAAGAAATTATGCAGTCGAACTACTCGACAGTACAGATCCATTTTGAGTTGCAGCCTCCACTTGCAAGTTACATTCGACCCCAAATGAATTTAGTTCATGCCCAGGCCCATGGAGTGCTCTTTATATGAGAGAGATGGTAGCACACAAACAATAATTTTATTAACTTTATTTAAATAATTTAAAAAATGAGGTACAATTATTTTATTAACTAAAACAAAAGAAGAGACAAATTGTTTCTCAATCTCATGTACATATGTGATTTGGTCATGTGTATGTGCTGACTATTTGAAGTTCCTTCAACCTTATTGGAATAATGACTTGCCCTGCAATTGTACCCTGCCTCATGCAATTCCATCTTAACATCCTTACTGCAACTCCCCAACCGGTGCCTCATTGAGCCATAGGAAGTGAATGAAGTCATACAATTTTGCACTTACACTCACCTGTTTAGCAGTAATAGTTAAAGTTGAAATCATTTTTCTAAGGATCAGTTAATAGTCAGCAATAGTATATTGACAATTGAGAAAAATATGAGTTAGAGATATATGTAGTACCTTGTATGGTGTTGGGTTCAGTCTCCTCATGTGGTCGGGACGCATTTTCTCAAGTTGTTCGATGCACCGTTGCCTGATGTCCTTTAGAGGTGGTAAATCTTCTCTTGCTTTATCTTCAAGAAACAAAACTTGAGTTTAGAAATTATTTAGACACTAAGCAAAATGCATTCAATCAAAAGCTATTTAATGTAGATGTAGCTGATGAAATACTGATAAACCTTTCTTTGTCCTCTAGAAACAATACGCAAGTCATTAAATACCATGACTACAAACCTAATTTTTTGGTAAAGTCCTGAAGATTTAAAGCATGTGGTTTTGGACCAGTTGGATGGTGCAGCCAGATCGGTGGCGCCAATACAATTCTAGAAAACTTTCCCAATAAAAAGATGCACATGGGCATGCATGCACGTAACTTTGTGAATAGAAAAATAGGATAAGGACTCAAAAGTCAAAACCAATCACATATTCCTAAGCACCCACCTGAATTTCCAGGCCAGTAACACTTTAGAAGTTCCTCTACATGCTGTGGCACCACATATGCTCTCTTAGATTCATTGAAAGGGTGACGACACAGGATTCTTTCTCCAACCTGTATGTTAGAAAAGACACAACATGAAAACTTCCCACTTACAAGATTCAAAATGGAGTGAGCAGTGAACTCTTATACAGAATTGAAAGGGCAAGCAATGAAAAGGGTACACAAGAAAACAAATTGCAATCAGGCTATGTGGTAGTCAATGGGTTGGTGACTCTGATCATCTTAACTCTCAACCAATTGAGCCTTAATCCAAATTAATTGGACATGGCTATATGTTAATCCTACATAAGGTCATATACTCAAGTACACCTTCAAAATGATTCATGATCATAAGATGTGACTAAGTTTATGTGTGCCATCAACCTACTGAACCATTCTCTGTCCCGGCTGGGGGGTAGCTGTGTAAATATTAAGATGAGAAGCGTGACACAGGTGGAGTCAAGATTGAGTTTTACTTTGACTGCCCAACATGAGGGAAATTCAAAAAGGGAAAAAAATCGGTGAAAATCATTATAATTCAACCCAATTTCAAGATGAGACAGCCACAGAACATAGTCATTTGGTTGTAAGTACATGTATTTGTCCTGAACTGCTGACCTCTTAATTCTACTTACAGTCTTCCCCACCCCAAACACTGCTGAGACACTACCAACTTGTCTACTTCATACACCTGAAGCAGAGCTGGCCAGTTGAGTTTTTTTTTTTGGACAGCTTTTCTACTTGTATAAACCAGAGAAAAATTTACAATGCAAGAAATTTTAATAAAAAATTAAAAGCAAAGAATTGATTCATCATAAAGGAAAGTGCAACTGGATGCAGTATTCCTTATCAAAAGTTCAAAATTATGAAAATATAAAAGGATTTGCATCACAAAATATGCATGAGGGTGTTTTTTAGCCAGCCTTATCGGGAGGAGAATCAAAAGATAAAACATATAATTAGGTACCTTCAGAACAATAACCCTAGAGCAGCATGGTGGTGTATTCTTGCATTTTATTTTTCACACCAAAATAAAAATTAAATTACGCGTTTAAAAAGGAAAAATGAAAAAGAGGCCTTTCTTCTTGGATTCCAAATTGTTACTCCATAAATCCAATGCAGCAAAAATCCACAAGTTGACATGGTTGAAAAATATTCTCAGCTTGCCTATTCCTAATTACAGCTTATATGAATCATGATAAAAGAGTATATGTATATAAATGACAAAGCCAACATCTATTTACCAAAAAGGTTTGGAACGTATACAATGCGATTAATAGGATAAACAGAGAGAGAGGATGATTAATGGGAAGACCAAGTTGACAAAATACCTTTGGTGATGGTTCATTTTCTCCCGTCATTATGTCTACTAGGGGATAACCTTCTTTCCCATACAACCTATAACACCGTTTTTTACATGGAATAGAGACCTAGAACCAAACAAGAAAAAACATTAAGAGATGAACAGTAGATGTTCTCTTGAGATTACTTGAAAGCATGATCAAACCTTAGAGACATCTTCAGAAAGTTTGATGCGTGGCTGATCGTTTATCTCAACGAGCTTGAAAACACAACCTAAAGCAGCTTGAGCATAGCATGTAACCAGATAGGTTCCTATTCCAAATGCATCAACCTCATGACCCTGCACAGGATAAAAAAGCAATTCAATTTTGATATTATTTGAATCTAGGTATCACATTGCCATTCAGCAAACACTTAGCCACTTAGGATGCACAAACTTTGGAAAAAAAATGGTTCTTTTTATTATGGGAAAGGAGGTGAAAAGAAAATATAGACAAGAAACTTGAGAAGAAGTAGAATCTGAGACAAAAAGAAAAAGAAAGAAAGTGAGAGAGATATCCTGAGACAGATTGAGAGATGAGAAAGAAAGATACGACATACTAAGTTGAATAACATGACATTCACTTCAGCAAGCTATGAACGATTAAAAAACTTACAAGTGCTATGTGAGAGTACCAGTCACTGCCTGCTCAAGTGAATATCATGTATAGACGCATTATGAACAGTTAAAAGAACTTGTCCTGCAATGTTTTTCTATTGGAATCGAACTTTTTGAGCAAGTATAGAACTTATCATTTGTCAGGTAACTACAATCTTGGTTTAAAAAGAGATTACAACTATAACATTTCTCTAGGACATTCAGGAGCTAAGACAGCTGTCTGCCAATTATAACATATTGGGATAACTAGGAACATCTCAGAAAACCCAGAGCTATGGATGATTATGATAAAATGAAATCAGCAAAGGACAACAGCTAAATGTATCATTCAGTCAGCATGATAGCTGAATGAGATAACTGCCTAGGAGAGATCTCTGTTGCTATTGGTCATCCTACTTGGAGCAAAGACAAAATACAAAAAATTCTTCACTGTTAAATACTTCTATTATACAAACTCTCTTAGGGTTTTGTATGCAATTGTACAGATCTGAGACAATAAGCAAATATAATTTACTTAAATAAAATTGTTTTAGAATCAATACCTGTTTGTTTAAAGCATCTAGAGTTTCCTCATTGAGGTCATTACTAGCTGTGATACACATCTTTCCAAAATCAGCAACTCCAAATTCCTTCTCAATGGCAACAAAAAACTTTCGGGATTCACAAGACAAATATGCTAGGTCACCGGAGTCCAACCTAATCCCCACCGCTTTGTACCTGCACAGTACATCATCCAAACTCAGTACTGAAAATAGAAATATTTTATTATTTACAAGGATCAAATCATTGAAGTGAAGAGTCTTTAAGATGTTATGCACATATATAAAGTCCTTTCAAACATACCCCAAATCACAAAGTGCTAAAGCAACTGCACAAAAGTTTGGGATCCCACTCCTGATAACCTGGTACAACGAATGGCAGTGACATGCTATTAGATAATGGCATGGTTAACAAGTACATATGACTTGCAACCAAATGAAGTATACTGTATAAAATAGTGGAAATTGTAAAATGAAAAACAAAAGAACATATAGCACATATTGACCTGGTACAACCAAGAACTGAGAAGTAGCATTTGACATCATTGTAACATTCAAAAATTCAATGTATGATTTTTTTTTTTTTTATATATATATATAAATAAATAAAAAAAGAAGAAGTAAATATTAACAACTAAATAGTTGTCTGTGCAAAACTAGGTGAACCATTAGGGTTCATTTGGTTGGGGGATTTTAGAGAGGATGGAAAATGGGAGAGAGATTGAAATTTTCATCCTTTTGGTACAAATGAAAATTGAGAGGATGGAAAATAGGGATAGGTAGGATTTTTCCATGTGAGCCCACAAAATTTAGTCCCCCCCAAAATAGAAAGAGGTAGCATAATTACAATTTTTCCCCTCATGTGATCCTAATATTTATTGTTTAATACAATATATTATTGTAATAAATTTTAAGTACTATGAAAAATAATATTTTTTAAAAAGGTTCTAATATAATAGGGGTATTATCAACACAAATTTATTATTTCTTTCATTCTTTTTCCTCCTAATCAAACAAAGGAAAGTTACATACTTTTTCTCTCCTATCAGCTTTCTATCACCTCTACCAAACACACATCAAGTAAAACAACAATCTTTCTTGCATTCAAGTTTTCTATCTCCCTATATTTTCCATCCCCCACTTTTTCATCCTCCCAACCAAACATAGCCTTAAGCTTTCACACATAATAGTCATCAGACTAGTGTGTGGGGCACAAACAATTCAAGATCTCCATTGAAAATCCAAGCTACCTAAATAAGAAACATATTAAAGAATACCAAGTTACAGAGTTGCTTTTATTTTTTTGCTGGGGGGAGGGGAAGGGGGATTTTAGCTCTTATAGCCAAATGCAACATAGTCCACATCTTTAACCAGAAATTGATCAGCCTGAGCACCTGGTCCAGCCAAAGTTTGATAATGAGACAGAGAGAGATTAAGGTTAATAAGTTGAGCATCATCTACAACACGTAAAACCTTTGAAAGCAAATGCTAAAACATGATGAGGTAACAAGGTAAGATAGGTAGATCTCATCCACATTATTTAGACATCTTCAGGTAATTAGAAAAAAATTTCACTTACATCATATGTGTCTACAAGAGCTAAAAAGTTAGTAGGGAATGCCAAGGCATATGATGTGAAAGCTGCTAGCTCGCTTTGATTGGTCTCACCAAATTCATCATGAAATGAACTTGAGTACTGCAAAGAATGCACAGATTTTAGTATTATCACAATTTTAATAAATTCATAAAGGCAAAACAAAAACATTACGAGTAATATAAGTTGGTATAAAATTCATGCATTACAAACTATACATGCATGCATATGCAACTATGGACAACATCTAAAAGAGAAACCATCGTATCTACTTTTCTAATAAGTAAAGAGAGAGAAAAGAAAAGAAAAATAAAGCCAAAGTTTATACAGTATACACTCTAAATTCAATAAAGAATTACATCTCAACTCATTGGGTTTGGCTGCACTAACCCTATTTTTTCCACAACTATTTCCTTTTTTGATAGGTAAAAGAGTTTTATTAAAAAAGATCTCTAAGTGCATAAAACATGCACTCAAAGAGAATGATTACAATGTAAGAGAATGATTATCAAAATATAGGGATTCTAGAAAATCTATTTCAAGGTCATATCCAGTCACATCCTTTACTTAACCATATCTCATCCACATTTTCTCACCACCTCAAGTCCTCGAGGGCTCAACCAATGTTCTTCTCCCCCACTCCACTAATCCATAAATTGCATCTTAACCTAAATCTATTAGACACAATTGGTATGTATTGAAAAGTAAATGATAATGCTCAAGTTTAGTGTTCTTACAAGTAATAGCTTAGGAGGTAGTTCAAAATGGTAGTACATCAACTTTCCTCTCCCTAACTAAGCATGACAAATGACATGGACACATATTGATAAACCATATAATACACAAAAATTAAAGTTAATGGCCAAAAACAATACCCGAATTTTTCTTAACCATGTCTGAACTAGACTAACAAAATCCTCACAGATACTTGAACCATCGCTCCTATGAAGTGATTTTTCTATGATCTCATCAGGGCTCTGCAAATCACTGAATCAATCAGACAAAGAATAGCTTCATGTGTGAAGGTAGACATAAATCTACGGCAAAGTTAAACATATTTCTCAAAGCACAAACATTTTATGTCAAGTTTATGTACATCAAAGTTTGCTCTTTGCAAATGGCATACAGAGATCTAATGAAATCCACCGCAAGATATACAAACCGTAAATGAGCTAACAAAGGCATGGGAATGCGTTCCACGAAGTGGTATTCCAAATAACCTCCCAGCCGCAACATTGCTGTCAATAAACAACACAGAAACAGAGAGAAGCTGTATCAAATATTAACTCAGATCAACAGCAAAAGCACTGAAGAAAATAAAGAGAATGAGGCTCTAGTGATCCCCAAACTGAGAAAAAAGGGGACAGTTACATCTTTTCTTTCCTTCATGTCAATCTAGCCCACTGAGATTCTGAGATTGAATGTTCAAATGACTTCTAAGTCAAAGAACACACAGATTCAACAGAGACTACTCTTATAAATAATTCCACGCTATGAATTTCAGTATTGTAGCTAAACAAAATTATAAAAAATTACAAACCTGCACTCCATCATCACTCAGCCAACCACAATCTACCTAGTTACAGGAACCATATGCATTTTGGTGTGAGCTTAGGGCTTATGTTTAATGAGCCTCATCTATTTTAGCTAAAAATACTTCGGAACCTGTGAGTCTTATCCTACATTGCTGAGGGAGTTGGATGAGGGCTTTATTGAGTGCCTAAGCTACCCTAGGATTTATACTCTTTTTGGGGTGGGTTTGAGACTTTCACTAATGGACCTCACCTACTCCTCTCCTTCTAATTAATTATTTAGCAAAAAGAAAACTATGGGTAACAGGATGTCAGGAACTGTCTTAGGGTAACTTAGGAACACACAGAATTCACAATTCCCAGAATGAGTTCTAGGAACCACCATATCAGCAGGAATAGGTAAACCAAAAGGGTGCACTGCCTTTTTATAACAATATATTTTTCAATAATTGAACCAAATATATTTTCATCATTTGAAGAAATGCAAACACTGTTGGAATAAACAAAAAATATTATGATGTTTGAGACATGCATTTTTTAACCAGATTTATCATCCAAAATTTAGTTGATTTGGAATACAGAAGTGCATAGAAAAGCAATGCTAAATCAGGGCATCATTCAACATATATCATAGAAGGTATGTAAAAAAGTAGAATAATGCTAAACTCCAGCAATAGGAAACATATATTGATGAAAAACATTGCAGTTGAAAATGCAACAAATGATAATTTCATTTGATAGTACCTTGTTGCATCGAACCCTCCAAGGTAGCAGTATTTTGATGCCCCTATTCCACCATCAGGTCCCTACATACAAAATTTTGGCATCCTTCTGATGAACATAAACTCAGATGAGTACTTCAAAAGAAATAAGAACAAATCAGCTACCTGAGCTCGTCGAAGCCCAAACTCAAGAAGCATTTTTGATTTTCCAGCAACAAATCGATGCCTTGCAGCATTGGTAGCAACTAATGACGCAAAATTAATAAGATTCACAAATGGAGTTTCCAACAATTGAACCACCTGAAAAGGCAGTATCATGTAAGATGTAAGTAGTCTTGAGAAGAAATTAGCATTGAAACATGACATTAATTTTATAATAATAAAAAATGTGGAGAAAGCCAGTTTCATGGTACTTACAGCAATAGGCCCTTCAATTCTTAGCAATGGAACCTTTGGGAAAACAACTGATCCCTCTGTTGCAGAATATACTTCAACATCAGAACAATCGATTCCTCTAAGATAGTCGTAGAATCCATCCTATAGTTTATGAATAGAAATGGATTAGCAACCACTTATTTTGTAGCTAGGATTCATGGACTAAACAGCCCCATAATATCTCAAAATTGCATTCTAAGACTACTGCCAGAAAGAACATGAGTTTTAAATCTTCATTTTCAGTTCTTTCTTATCAATCTGGAAATTCACCTGATTTCATATTATTCCTGGGGAAAACAAAAAAGGTAATAAAATGATGTACAAAGGTGAAGAACAAAAACAGTTGGAAAACTGAAATAATGCATGGTAAAGCTCCTCCCAGCCATTGTTTAATTTTCCTGACAAACAGGTTCACAACCAAAGCAATATCAAAGCATTACATCTCCAGATAGCAGCAACTATTAGGTATTATGCAAGTAGCATGCTTCACAAACTACCATGACCTATTAGCAAAATCCGATAAAGAAGCTTACTCAGAACTTTCAGCACTAACAGGAAAGATCGTGAATGATTCTGGGAGAAAACTAACATTTATGTTGTTCTACACACAAATGTATGTAAAACCCAGGTTATGTTATGCATGTAAATATTGTTATGCGGGACTTTTGGCATTCTCCTTTGTATCACAAACAAAGTAAAAATGTTAATAACATGAGCAAGAGAAAAGATTGACTTGGCTGACTTTCTATGTATTATAAAGGTAAAATAAGTCGGTCTTATATCTATAGTCTATAATACTAATAATAATTGGCATGATTATTGAAAGACCCACTTGTTTACCTCCTCTGAATTAAAATCAGAATACTATTCTACCAATGAGTTTACCTCACATGAAGAAGGCAGGGATTCACGGACAAAAGCGATCTCCTCCTCTGCGAATTTGAAATTGGCAATGAATCTTGTGCATTCTTCTAAACCAGCAAATATAGTATATTCACCTCCGAAGGGGTTCTTCCGAAAATATAAGTCAAACCTGAAGCAAATTAATAATTAGACAAACAAGAACTTCACTTAAACAAGTAGATAGCATAGCATACTTAACCCCTTAAAACATATCGACACCATTTGTGATGTCTCTTTAAAGCTCCCAATAATTAACTAATTAAATCCATGTTTCACTCGAAAATCTTTCTTCGAAAATCAATCCAGAATTGAGCCGAGTGTTGTTATTAAATCGGAAACGCGAGATTCTTTATTACACGGTAAACATACTGAGTTTCGGCTCAAAATAACTGAAAAATTAAGTTGTTAGGTACATAATTAAACCATAAAATGCTCAGTGTCTCATTCTAAATAGTCAAACTATTAATAAAATCTCATTTTAGTTTATAAGTATATTAAAACCAACGAATTAACTAACAGAGCTTTCAAAATTTATAAATAATTTCCTACAATTAACAAAACTGAATAGAATTAATCCACTCAAACAAACACATTAACAAACTTTCTCTATTTGTCTATGTAGCCAATAGAAACAGATTCTTCAAATAAATTAGTTCCTAGGAACCAAACAGAGTAATAAGAAAAACACTTACACAGCTCGTTCGTTGTGTTTCCCAGCTTTCCAGTAAGCGTAAGCCATGGTGAACTGGTAGAGATCCGTGAGGAGAGGAGTGACCATCGGGTTTGTGGGTCCCGCAATGACCCGTGTCCTACCCGAGCAATCACCAATCGGACCGTTCGCTTTTGCCTCCTCCATTTTCTATCTCGGATTCCTAGGGCTCGTTCTTGGACCGTTCGCTTTTGCTCCTCTTTTCTACTACTAGGGCTGTTTGTTACTTCTTTACTTTGTTTGCATTTTTATGTTTTTGGGGTTTATAGTTATGAGATTATATGTATTTATATATATAGTTATATAGTTATTGGAGTGTGAAAGAGAAGGTGAAAATCGCGAAGAGAAATGACTGAGAAGAGAGGGGAACATACGGGTTTGAATTGTGCCTTGGGGTTCACGGAGAGACTTGTTGGGATAGACAGTTAAAAATAAAAAAGGTTTTCTTAATTTCTTTGGTGATGTGGCTGTGGTTGAGTTTGAACCTGGCCGCTTACTTGATCTTCTCTGTCATGATGCACGGCCCGCCGTATCTAGTGGACAATAGAGTTTGAACCTGCATAATCTTCTCTGTCATGATGCACGGCCCGCCGTATCGTGGACAATACATATTGCCTTAATCATTTATTGCCTTTTTTTTACTTTTCCCTTATCCTTTTTTGATAAAATACTTTTCCCTTATCCTTATTCTATTTCATAAATGTGAATTACATCTTATAAATAAATATTTATTATCCCTTAATATGTGTTCTGAGAGAACTCGTTAACAAAAACCATATTTTTAAAGTTAAAATACATTTTACACTAGGTTGTTATCAATCGTTAAAATATAATTTTTTTGTAATTTATATTATAAAATATAAAAATATGTTCTTACACGCTTTTGTTAACATCCATTAGAATAAATTGTTGGTAATTTTTTTGTAATTTATATTATACAAATATCAATATGTTCTAACTACGTCTATTGTTAACATCCATTAAATTTTGTAAATTGAATCACACAAAAACTATCGTCAACAGAAAAAATTGAATTTCTATAACATTGTTTCTAGACTACTTAACAATAAAAATGTGATAAATCATAACTAAGAGGACACATTAACATCACTATAATAGTCAAGAATGTGTATTACAAGTTTTGAAAGTTGAGGAACTAAATTAGAAATTACCCCAAATTTAGAGGTTGTAACATGCATTTTAGACATCTTTTAAATATATATATATATATATATATATCTTCAACTTAATTTATAGAATTGATAGACAATTGAAAGAGATCAAAAAGGGAAAATTCTTTATATCCATTTGATGCAATTAAAAGCGATCGAAAAAGCTTCTCTCAATTGGCATGTAATAGATTAGAAGAGATGCTTTCACGTTGATTTAAAAAAAAAAATTTTATTATTAAAAAAAAAATTGGTTGTAAAGAATTGGTACAAATATGAGGATTGCAAAATTGGTTGTAAAGAATTGGAGCAAATTATCATTATTCTTTTTTTGGATGATATTGAGTTGGCACAAATATGAGGATTGATACTAGCCTTACCACAAATTATCAACCACAAAAAATAGATTTACCACAAATTAATTTCTTTTCTTTTCTATTTTTGGGTGGAAACAAGAAATTGGTTGACGTGTTTTACATCCTCTTCTGACTTTTGATCTGTCAAATTCTGGCACTCTAATATTGCCATGTTTGTTCTTTGTATCCGTTTGATACGCATTTGAAAATGTAAGCCCGTAACTCACGTGTTGATCTTTGTGATACTCCTTCCTGATACTTACTTTAGATTCTACAACTTTGAATGAGACTAATTTGCAGATGATGAGAAATTCCATTCTTCTTTTTTTGGTCCTTAATACCTCAAATTAAATTTGACTGAACTGACTTCAAACATTTCGAAACATTGAATTTCAACAACATTTTTGGTGTACACTTTCTTCCATAATGGACTTTCGTTTGATTCCTCTTAATACAATGGACCTCATTTTTTAAATCAAATAAACAAATACGGTTTGACTAAATGGACAACCTTTTCCAAAATGCTAAAATTGAACAGGACAAAACCAATAAATGAATCAGTGACCTTTCATAGGAAAGAAGAGACTAATTTCATAGAAATTTATTGGCTTTTCCTTTTTCTTCTGGTCTAACGGCGAATTGGAATTGTAATGGTTGTCTCTTGGGGTTGAAAGATACGTGGCAACGCAAAAACAGCAAAATACCAACTAGTCCAAGAAGTGATCTTTCAATTTCTCGTCAAGCCATTTATTATTCTTGTATTGAACAGAAAAAATATTTTACATATCGATTATATATAACATCTCTCTCATATAGGAGTAAGTATTGCTCATATGCCAAAGCTCTACTTAGCTGAAAGTAATGGATTCGCCTCGTGGCAGCAACCACTCATACAAAGACATTCACTTATTCAAAGACAAAAACCATCTTCCTTTTAGCTTTATTCTTGTTCTAGTGGCTAAGGTAGGATGAAATTCTCATGCTGTCTCCAGTGTAGTATAATAGTACTTGATTATCTTTGGGATACTAAAAACAATTGATAAAATTCTTCCTCTTGTGCCTCAATGACTTCATTTTCAAGCATCAATTATGTGCCTTTAAACTCTATGAGACTGGAAACAACATAGGCCTGCTTGCCATGCCATTCTCAAAATCAATTTTGGCAAAGCTACCCAGTCATGAAGAAACATCATAATAGGATTCATAATAGTAAATCCTATGTGACAAGAATCACAAGCATTCAAGAAAAGGACACCGATTAGTTAAATATCACAATTCATTGGTAACTTATATCCAATGGCAAAGGGAAAAGAGGGATTGAGGGAAGGGGAAGCAGGGCATGACCCTTTATTTTGATAACCTTGGATGTCCGGACCAACGTTTCGTAGATATGAGTACCTCGACTAATCCCAAGGGAAGACGCAACACCCTACAAGCATGTGTATCACGATAGGCGCAAGACTTTGCCTTGGGTAGATGACTCTAAGGTTGAGAGGACTTGAACTAATGACTATTGGAGAGCACACTCAAGGCTAGACCAATTGCGCTACGCCTCAAGGTTATACTACCACTTTATTTAAAAAGTCTAATATGTGTTTGCTTTAACCAAAAACGAACCTATGAATGGGGATATTCCCGAAACTCATAAAGAAAAAAGGAATTACTCAACAACAGTTGGACAAGTGGGTAATGTTGTTAAGGGTTTAAATTCCCCCCCCCCCCCCTCTTCCCCCATGTATTTCACATGGGATTAAAGAAAAGATGTTTACAGCATTTTTGGTATTTGGTACATCGAATAACATAAATGAATGAAAATGTTTTTTTTTTTTTTTTTTTGGGGGGGGGGGGGGTTAATGAAAAACAAACTGAATAAAGCAAAAATCATTTGTAACATTTTTAAAAGCATAAAACGTTTTTTAGAATATCACAAACTTGACAAACTAATTCAGATAAACTTCACACAACTAAAAATTCTCTCAATGATAACTTTTCTCTCTTCCCTCTCTTAATCTTTCTCTCTCCACAAACCAGTTGTTGATCAACAATTGAATAACCTTTTTTTTTTCTTCCTCAAATCAATCTCTTGATTTTATGATGAAAGTTTTGGCTTATATACGTTTCTATAATTGTTTAATTAATGATTTTTCATAAGAGTCAAGTAACTGAAAATATTTTCTGACTCATCTTAATGGTCGCAACCGAATGCAGTAAAATAAGTCAATTCTCTAAAAACCGTTTTAACTAATGTACACATTACACAAAAAGAATATTGAATTTTGTGTTATGTGTCCATCACTCAAATAAGTTGCATAAAAAACATATGGCTCCACAAATAGATTAACAAAACCCTTTTAAAACCCCCCTTCTTTTAAAAGCATACTTTCTTTGTCTTTTGAAGGAGAAGCACCGAATAGCCACTTTCTTTTTGTAGGTTTGTGCTTATTGTTTCTGTTTCAAGAGCAACTAAGGAACATGCGTAGCAATGATGATTGTCAAAACAAGATGGAAAATGAGTTTTGAGTGCTTGTTGGACTGTTTATATGGAAAGAGAGATTACTAAGCAATTTAGTATAAAACCAATTATAATTTATAAATGATTTTAGTATTATGAAAGAACCAAAGCACACAACTTTATTATGAAATTTCTTTTTTTGCTTTGAGCCATTGAAAGATTATTTGATATACATTTTTTATTATATACGAAACAATAACATGGGTTGTTCTAATTCGAGTGTATGGTACCAATCGTGGAATTACTGTTTTATTTTACGTGAGTTACCAATAAATTTGAAAATGTTACAGTTATATATGACCCTATTGCTGACTATCCAAAGTAATCACCAAGGATTGTTATTATTATTATTATTATTTTTTTTTGTGTTACCATGCAAAATGAAGTCTACCATCAGATTTGAGACAAATAATATCTTATGTAACGTTATCACAGTTTAAAGTGAAAAAATAAAATAAAAAATATTAAAACATAGAGTTACTATTTGATGTGACATAGGTTAGCTCATGTCACGTGTGCCCTAAAACTGTTTTCTAAAATGATTTGCCACGAGATGTGGTAGAGTCTAGCATTGGATTTGACATACCCTCTTGTGATCTTGTCACAATCTACTGTGAAAAAACAGAAATATTTTTTGTTCTGAATCATAGCATGTAACGTGAATTACTAACGATAAAAAATAATAATAATAAAAAATTAACTCTAAATTTTAAAAAATAACAAATTAAATCTTATAATTTTAAAAATAATAAATTAAATCATAAGTTTCAAAAAGTAATAAATTAAACTCTTATTTTATTTATATGTATTAAGGTTTAAGTTGTTATTTTTTAAAATTTTAAGGTTTAATTTATTATTTTTTGAAACTTCGATGTTTAATTTGTTACTTTGTAAATTATATGGTTTAAAATGTATTTCCCAAAGTTATTTTTTACTCAAATTTTTTTTAACTACATTTGGCTTGAACCTTGATAAAAAAAATATTTGGCTTCGCCGCTGGTTATGACCCTAAAAAAACTGTTAGTTCTTATCATTTATTCTTGGTGAAGGCCATATTTAATTATCAAAACATAGTGGGGAGAGAATTTGCAGATAACAGTTGTTCCACTCCCAATCTCTGACAAAATTTAATAAAATTTAATAATATCTTTTAGCACATTAACTAGATTATCAATTGGACCACTTCTGAAACCATGGCAATAAAGCCTTTAAGATCTAGGGAACCACTATCTCTTCAACCAAGAAAAAGATTAGTTATAAAAATTGGGTTTTGTTAACGAGTGTATTTAGGATAATGGTTAAAGAAACATTTAATACTTTCACTTTATGGTAAGTAGTAAAATTTTAATATTAAAATAATACAAAAACAACTTTAAAAGATATTTTAGTCTTTTTATTTATTATTATAATACTAAAAATTTGTTATTTCCACTAAAATGTAAGCATTTAATGCTTCTTAACCATTACCTTAAAAGTACTGGTTAACAAAATCCATAAAAATTTAAGGTTCCCCAATTACATCTTAGAAAAGTCATAAAAGATTAGTTATACAAATTGGGTTTTGTTAACCAGTGCCCTTAGGGCAATGGTTAAGGAGCATTAAATGCTTACACTTTACGGGAAATAACAAATTTTTAATATTAAAACAATATATAGAAAGACTAAAATACCCTTAAAAGCATTAAAACTTCACTACTTCCTATAAAATGGAAGCATTAAATACTTCCTTAACCATTGCCCTAAGGGCATTCGTTAACAGGACCCATACAAATTTAACAGTGTCAGAAAATCATTCCGCTGATAATGGCAATTGCAATGGGTAGTTGTTAGTTGTTACCTTGATGCAGCTAGTTATTTTGCTATTGTCCTTGACGGGTTTACCCAACTAAAATTGAATGGCAATAACCATGCACTATTTTCAGCTTAAAGGCTAAAACTAATAGTTTTAATATTTTTTTTCATATAATATCATAAGTGAAAGACAATGTGCCTATATATATGGCTCATCTCTCATTTTGTACCATTAGTTCTACAAGCATTGCCCAATGCATTGAAGAGACAAATTCTGCTCAATCGCAGCTTAGCTTAAGATAAGTTAAATTACTACATGCTCTCTTAAGCAATGTGAAAAATTAACAAAAGGCTAGGCTAAACCATATTGAAAAAGTTAAAAAGAGTGGCATACAGTATAGCAAACTTCAAAATTCTGGTTTTTCCATCTTCACATCGTCATTGGGGCCACTTCTTCTTGTGTGCATGCTGGTAAAAAGCATAACTGAATAAAAGTTAAGACATGGATTAAATGAAGAAAACATAAGATACTATGCATCCAAGATTCAAAGTATGTTTACCTCAAATGTGGCGTAAGTATAAGGTTGTGTTCTATATTCTTTAGAAGCACGCCTTCTGACCGCTCTCTTCCTGAGATGCACGTTTCTAGAGAGCCACTGTCCTTTAGATTAGATGCTTGTGTATTGAAGGGAAGTGATACTGATGCCGGGGCTCCCATTTCAATTTCTTTCAACAAACAAATACATTTCAGACACCCAAAAAGTTTACATGTCAGACCAAGGGCTTAAGAATACTGCAAGCATGAAAATATATATAAGTGATCCCTTGAATCTAGCCCCTTTATGTTGCAAGCACATTTTTTTCAACTAAACAAAATAAATGAGACCTGGAGACCTACCTACTGGATTGGTATTGGGATGGTTCACAATTGATTGCTGATGCTGCAAAATGTTTTCCCTGCAGAGCTCCTTCACATTTAACAAACGTATGAGGTCTAGTATCATTTCCTTGATTGCGTATGCTTTATTTAAGGAGGTTTTAACTTACCTCAGATGAAGTGTTCAGCGGAAAGGGTCCTAAATGAGCCTGAATTGACCCAAATGAAGTTTCTGAATTGATTATATTTGACATATTGGATACCGATGGCTGGTTTGGTGCAGTGCATTGGTTGGGTAGATTGAATGCATCATGCAATGGAGTTTCTTTGTTCAAAGGATGTGTCCCTGTCATGTCCAAATGTAGGGGCCTATATTCCTCACCAAAGTCCATTCTCATCTGTGAGAATTGGATAGGCTGCAGTGCTCCTGGTAAGCACATAGGATGCAAACTCAACCCATTTCTCATTGATAGCATCTGAAATGTGAATCACAATGTAAACAAATCAGAATCAACTTAGCATGTTTGTTTTGGCATTTCTATGAAGAGGAACAAGCCTTACCTGAAATATTTAACATAAGAAACAAAACATCATCTAAACTCAAACAGCATTAAGGCTCAGCAATCAAGCATAAATGTCTTTTAACAGATTTCTCAGTTGGCTTCAATTATTGTAAAATTGGAGAGTGCATAATGCATAAATAACTACAAAATGTAATCATTGTAATTTTCCACAATGAAGAAAAAAAAATTTGAGGAAAAAATCTGCAAGTTATTGACCCTATGCTTTCAGCTCCAACAAAAAACCCTCTGAAAACGATTAGCTCCCAATCTTTCCAATTCAAGGATTGAGAGTGATGGAGACTTTAACAATGTGTCTTAAATAGATAGAAAATTTTCAAATCTCTTGAATATGCCATGTTAAATGGATATTTTCTTTGGCAGATTTCCTTAGTGCTATTGGAAACTTTTAAATTGGGATATTAAAAACTGAGCAGTGTGAGTCTCTGTAGCAATGTGACCCTTTCCACTTAAATATTGGATTCTTTTACTTTCTTCTAAGGATGTACACACATAAATCATGTCACTTGTTGTGGTGTTGCATGACTTCTTTTGACCAATGGGTGGGATACTACAATTTTTAGTAAAAAAGAATTATTGACGTGGCTGCTGAATTGTTGAGTTCACATATTATCCACCCCCATTTTGGGGTGTGGAGAGCGCAACTGGTGAGTACCACAAAATACACTTACATCACAACAAGTAGCCACAACAATTTGAAATAATATAGTGGTAAAATATGTAGCACATTGTTAGGAAAATGGGGTGAAGACAAGAAGAATCACAAAACATGTGCGTGAATCGCTATACCAAAGACAATATTTTCCCCAACGCAGAAGAGAGTTTGCTATCAGGTTCCTAGCAAATTGTCTCCATGATACAACAAACCCTAAATTAATTTCCAGAATTTCCTTGTATGTGTATGTATTTTTTGCAGTAAAAAAATCAATATGAAATATATAAATAGACAATGAAGAGACACCATTGAAAGGTCACCAATAAAGAGTCACAGCCTTCAAAATACTGTTAAAATTGTTACTGACCATTAGAAACAGTCAACTGTCACCTAAGTCATACTTCTTTGCACAATTCTGTGGAATCCAAAAACCTCAAACGATTTTGCTCAAATGAATTGCCTTTCATGACCAGATTACATGTTTTTTATCACACAAATCTTGGGTTAACACCCTCACGTTTAGAAAGTTAGAAATGAAATTGGATTCAGATCATATGAAATGGGTGTAAACCAGTATACAACTACTCACTATATGTAAACATTAAATTCTAAGATATGCATGAAACAAATTGGAAAACTACAGAGACAATATGAGTCCTCGGTTGACAAATGATGCAAGTTTTAGACAGAGAGCCACAAACCTGTACTTGGAGCTGAAGCTGCTTTAGGTATTCAATAGCTTCATCAAGCATCGAAGCCTTATCTGTCTGCCGACAATTAAGACAAAAAATTAGACAAAATGACCCTCATGAATTGGAACCAATCAAGCTATATAAAGGCCAAAATTGGTTGCGAGTGTGTTTGTGTACCTTGTTAGAATTTGGAATCAGATTTTGCAATGCCTTCATTTTCTCATTAATCCTGCTCCTCCTCCTCTGCCAAACAACCCCACACATGAAAACCCAAAAACATAACATAGGGAAAATTAACAAAATTAAAACTACCCCATCACAAATTTCGAAAAAAAAAAAGCCTCAAAATGCAAGTCAACCTTTTCAGACAAATTATGAACTTCCGCAGCTCTGCTTCTCTTTGATGAACCACGAGGAGGAACCGACCTGGCAGCCACGTCATCCACCAACGCTTCAAGACCCTCCTGCTGTCAGAAATCACCAATGGCTAAGAACAAAAAATTATTTAAAAAAAAAAAAGATTTCTAGTTCTCTGTCTAGTTGCGGAGAAACCCAAGCAAAATTCAAAATATAACACTTTGGAATTCTATGTTCTCTTTGTTAAAATTTCTATAAACTAAAAACCTTGTCAACAACGAAAATTTTGAGTATACACTCTTTTCCCAGGTCCCAAATTATTTAAAGATGAAGAATTTCTAACTCCTCTGTTTTTCACACATGTTCTCAGCGACCAAACGGAGCACTAACCGAAATGCAAAGTTGCAAACTCCATAACCACTGACCCAATTACAAATAAACGCATAACACATATTTAAGCAACCAAAGAGTCCACTTTTTTTTAGCCCACCAAAGAAAGAGACACATAAATATTTTCTGAGCAACCAAACACAAACAGACAGACAGAAAACTCCAAACTTTGAAACCTCGAAAAGTAGTACCACTAACGTACTACCTCGCTTTCACAATCATAGTCATCAGTCTCATTCTCACTCGCTCCGAGTGAAGAGGTGGAGACATTGGAGAGGAAAGCACCAGTGCTCAATCCACTGGGAGACTCAAGCACGGGCGAGATCCCATCTTGAAGGAGCGCTGATCGGTGGCATGTACGGTCAGGATGATTTCCAGACAAAACATTGGAGTTGTTGCAGAGCTGCGCTTGTTTAACCATGAGAGAAGGTGAAGAAGAGTTGTTATTATTATTAGAGGAAGATGAACGAAGAAGGATTTGATGAAGAAAAAGCGAGATTTCATCTGGGTCTTGAAGCTGAGGAGCTGGAGCTGAAGATGAACAGGACTTTTTGTCATACTCATACATATCCCCCATTACTTTCAAAGAAAGAGAGAGAAAAAGAGTTTGTAATAATTTTCTAAGTTGCTTTTGGTCTTGGTTATGGGCTTTGTTTTGTTTTCAGTTTTTGCTTTCTTGGATTTGTTGCGTATGTTGGCTTGTGTCTTTATAAAACCAAAGTGATGTACTTAGCAGAAGAAACAGAGTAAGAGAGAGAGTGTGTTTGTAACTGTGTATTATGACTTGGGAAATTGTGGGCGGGGTTTACAATCGAAAATGATGAAAGCAAAACTCCACGCGCAATTCAAGCAAGTGGGAGATGAAAGTGTTGAAGATTCGAACTGAATTCTGACACTGCACTTTTACGGATGGATGGATAGTTTGGTTGGGTTTTGAGGCTGTCAAATGTTAAAAAAGATTAAAGATGATGACAGACAATGCATAGGTAAACAAAAAACCTATCCTTTTTCTGTCAGGTGGGAGCTTCAACAGGCACAGAATCACAGTCCACTCCCACGTCGCACGTGAGGCCACAAAGTAGCATTTTTTTGTGCCTGTAGAGTATGTAGCCTGTAATCTTTAACAGCATTTTGAGGTTTGAGTTTGACCCTTCCTTCCTTCCTTCCTCAGTAATCCGTACTATTTTCTAAGTATGTTTTTGGAGGGTTTGCTTAATGTTCTGTTTTCGTGGGATCCGTAGCTAAAGGCTAAAGGGATGTCTGTTCCAAGTTTGAAACGGAGGAAATGCTTTTACTTTTTCTGTTTTCAGCGCTGGTTTGGTTTTTATTTTTTTTAACTTATTTGTTTAAAGCCTTGTTTTATAGTCATGGTTATATTTTTATCTAGTTTATTTTTTTTAAGTAAAATAAACCAGGTAATTAATGGGTTGAAGAATAAAGTTTAACTCCAAATTTTGAGGAAATTTACATTTACCTATTATATATGAATTCTAATCTATTCCTGATCTAATTTGTATGAGGTGAATCGAACTAAACCTCTCATATAAAGATGAGTCAATTAGAGAAGGGGGCACTACGAAATGAAATGTCAAGTGAATCATTACATACGAACTTAAACGATTATTTACTTCTAATTTTAATTATATGATTCATTTAATGAGTTATGCGATTTAATATACCTGTATGACTTTATGGATCATCATATAATGGATTAGATGAGATTTTTCCAAACCGATTTGAATGAAAACTTGAACCTTTGAAAATATGAGATTGTATGTAATATCAGATATGTTCTCACAAATTATTCTTGAATTGTTTGCAACAATGATATCAATAATTGCTTATTTGGTTACTTTAACGGTCATTAGGAGCAACATTCAATTTCAATTTACACGTAAAGGGAAGTAATAACCTTCATAATTTTAGCGGAGTGATGCATTACTGCATTACCCTATAAGATAAATATGCATAGTGGATAACTGGTTGTAAATTGGATGGACGAAATAAAAAAGATGAATACGCAAACAATCTTTTTTTCTTTCTTTTTTCAACATGGTAAGAGGAAATGAATATTCAAACTAATGATATACATCTTATAATATTGATCTCCAATTGAACGTAGTTTTCCTTCATAGTAACATAGCTTGTTACTGGATATTGTTAAAAAACTAATTACCTAATGAACTCTTACATTTCTCATATCACTCTTAAGTGTTTGGACCAATTTCAAGAATGTTTTTTAAAAGACAGGAAAATAAATAGGTTATTATCACCAACAAATTTGTAAAATACAAATACGAGTGGATCAGGAGAATGTCTAATATACATTAGATAGATAGATCATTTCTCCATAATATAAACATACAACTCTACATCATGTGTATAAACACATATACCTTTTCCTCTTTACTTTCCCCCATGAGCGTGTGTTGGACTATTTTAAATTGGACTTTAGACACTTAAGCCTAATAACTTTAAATATTTAAAAATCAATAAAGATTCTCTATCATTAACAATGTGGGGTTCTTTTTTTTTTTTTTTTTTTCAAAACACTAACTCCTAACTTTAAAACTCATTAATCATATGAAACTCTCATCTCTTCTCATATAATTTGTCAATTTAAATTAAATATTAATTCAATTTAATATAAATTGTTTCAACATTCCATATCATGATCCAAAACCACATTTCAAGACATTATCATGACAACATCATTGATTGCCGAGGATGATTGTAAATAATTGCAAGTGACTTTTTTGTACACACTTTTATTTGTTGCAAGAGTGCACTTCCCCTTGACTTCACATTAATTTTGAATTTTTTATGTTCATTTTTCCATTTGAGACTCTAAAATAGCACAAAATGGTCCATCACCTTTTTTTTAAGGCTCAAACTAAGTCAAAGTTTCTTTAAAGGCCGCCGACACACTTATGTGCTCACAAAGGGTAGACGTGCTCCTCAAACCACATGTCAGTGTCCACAACCAATGCAATCATTCTGATTAGATGTACTTAAACTAACCTTGTTTTTATTTGAACATTAGTATCACAAGCTCTTTCATGGCAAAACATTAGGCTCTCTAGATAGACTCAAACTAGTCATTGACCATGACAACACCCAATTATTAATTGAAATGGATGTTAATGCAATTGTCGAAATATTTAAGGATAACTCCAATTTGGAGTATGATTCTCACACTTGCATTGCCATCAATATCTCTAAATGCAAGTACCTTCTAAACAAGCTTATGACTTCCCACGCTCATTGTGTAACAAACCATTGTAGCAAATTAAAGATGAAAATCCATTGCTTACTCCATCCATATCACCATTGGATTCTAAGAATCCCTATCCAATTTGAAATAACTAAATTACTATATCCCAACGACCACGCCAACTAGCAGAGGGTTGTTGGCAAATGGCAAGAAGCCCATAAATAATAATGCTAGCGTGAGATAAAAAGCTAGTTAGCATGTGACTGAGTGTCAAAATGTCTTGTAGTTCTTAATGTATTATACAATAGAAATGTAGAATTACTCCTATATGTTATCACTTTGGTCAGAGGATCCGACCTCTCACCATCTTATCATCACTATCAGTGTCTTGTCCGACCAAAACGTCACCTTAACCAGACACAAAAATAATTTCGCAAATATTAAAGCAATATCTTTGGCCAGCCTTATTCATTGGAACGACTGCGTGTCCACAAGGGATTGGGACATGAGATCTCGTATCCAACCCTCTCTCTAACCTACGGACGGGACCACCATAGTATCTGTGTCAACATCATCAGCGTCACACACACGTCCATCAATATCCACACACGGCAAGTAATAGTAATACACTATCTCTTTCTCAGTATGAGGGTCTAGATTTTTGGATGTGGACGTGGCAAGAGGATAGGATGATTGCTTCCTTGAGATGTGAGCCTAATCAGACGGCTAGAAAGTTGAAATTGCTTGCTAAGTCAAATATTTATATGACTGAGGCGATTTGATTGGCGGGCTGTGAATTTTAGGAGATGATGTATTCCCAAGGTATTGGGATGAATTAAAGTCCAAAAATCAAAAGGCGTTGGATGTACGTGTCAATCTAACTGGGTTTATTTGGGCCATTGGGAAGTGTTTAGTTGTGATTACTAGGAGATTCAACGGTTAGAATTAAAGGAGGACATACTCTCGTGCACACCTAGGCCTCTGTTGATACTTTTTGACTCCGCCGAACAAATGGAAATGAGTTACATCACGCGCGTTTCGAGAGCGTGTTTTTTTTTTTAATTAAAATGTTAAAAACAACCATTTCATTACAAGGACAAATATGATTCGCTGCCGACATATTTATAATGGGTAAAACTTAGGTACAGTTTCTTAGGTTAAATATATTAGGTTTTTTAATTAAATGTAAACAATTAATGAAACATAAATAATGTTATTTTTTCCAAAAATATTTAAATTTAATGTATTTGAATTCAAAGAAAAACATAATGTACTTGACCTAAGAAACTGTATCTAAGTTTTATTATTTAGTGATGTTATTTGTTTTATTTTTTTAAGGATAATTAAAGTTTGAATTTGCTTCTCTTATGTTTTTACTGTTAATTATAAACGAAAATAAATTATTTGCATGGATGAACAAGTTCAAGAACTATTTGAGAAAAAAAAATAAAAAATAGAATGGGTTGGATTTAAGAATAACTTCGTTTTCGAAGATGAGATTTTAGGCTATCTGTTTTTTCTTTTTTGTTTTGATTTCACTGTATAAGAAATGACTTTTAGCAACCAAAAAAAAAATGATAACTCATTTTTCATTTTTTCAACTAAAAATTAAAGGGTAGAACTTAGGTATAGTTTCTTAGGTTAAGTAAATTAGATTTCTAGTTAAATTCAAACACATTAAATTTAAATATTCTTGAAAAAGATAACATTGTTTGTGTTTTATTAGTTAATGCAAACATGTGTTTGAATTTAATTGGGAAACCTAGTGTACTTTGACCTAAGGAACTGTACCTAAGTTTTACTCAAAATTAAATAAGGTAGCATACATAAATTATACATCAAACCAATATAAGGTAGGACACTGCTCGCTAGGCAATCAAGAATAAACAAATACCTACACTTTTATGACATCCTAAGGATGCAAATTAATTGTGACGATGAAATTGCCCTCATTAACTGCTTGTAATTATTATTGATAGGGTTTAACCAGTTGGTTGAATTTGGATTTTTCAATGATTTAATTGCAATCGTCCAACTATGACGCATTTGCAAACTATTCTATAGGTCCAAATTTCAACTATAGAATTGATCATTTATACTATAATGTAAAATCGAAGTTTTTTTTACTTTTGATTGACCTCATAATATTGCGCCACATAAGCTTTTGAGTTCTCACAATTTTACACCTCATTATTTTAATATATATTTTTTAATTGAATTTAAATTTTATTCTATAATTAAACATCTCATTAGAATCTTGACATATTATATTTTCTTTAATAGAAATAATATATTATTCCATATATATAAACATAATCATAATAAATGCCTAATACTATAATATATTTTATATATAAACACAATAATAATAAATGTCTTTTAATAATTATCAATTTTCATATTTAGATAAAATATAAAAGACAATAAAAATCATAGTTAGACCAATAATTTTTTAGATTTAATTTTAATTCATTTTCTGTGCATCGCACAAGTTTGCGACTAGTTGTCCATTATTCTTGAGAAACATCTGAACCACTTACTTTCATATATATTTATATATTCCTAAAATAGGTTAAAAAAAAGAAAAGAAAAAAAAAGACATGTGATTTGTTATATATATATATACTTCTTTTCTTTCTCTAACCATTCCTTCCATGTTCCTCATCTACGTCTTTTTTCAAAATCGGCAATAGGTTTATGTCCCCCAGTATTGCTACTTTGTGCAACAGCAATAGGTTTATCTCCTTCAGTACTGCTACTTTGTGCGACAGCAATAGGTTTATCTCCTCTACTACTAGTTTCTCCACGAGAATTCCTATTCAACCCTTAAATAACAAAGGTTGATTTTATTGGATTGATAATAACACAAAGCTTAAAGCTCCTATTTCAAAAGAAAGGTTAATTACAATCTGGGTCAACTCAAGGCGATAATTTAGTGCTTAGACTTGTGTTTAATTTACTCCAATATCTTAAATTATTAAATTATGAATATATAAGAATTGGATTTTATACATATGACGAATTAATTGATTAAAAATCATTTATTCTTTGACATATAAAAGTTATAAGTTTTCTTACAAAATGTAAATAAAATATGATATAAATGCATAAGATTTCATGATTAGAGAGCATGCAATTTGTGTTTTTTCAAACATGATTTTTGGATTTAAAGTCATGAAGACGTGACATTTTTCAAAATTAATAACACGATTACGATGTCTTGTGCAATTCGAAATGCATTTTGAAATACTTTATAAGAAATTATCTATTAACACATTTATAATACTTATTATGTGTTATAATATTTGGGGAATCAATTTCAATTATATAACATGTCATTAGAAAAATGATTGATGACAACTGGTAATTAAAGTTGTAATTAAAAGGCGATGACAATTAATTTAAAAAAAAAATGGAAAAAAGAAAAAGAAAAATGGGTATGACATGATTTAATGAAAAAATAATAAATCTAATAAAGTAATTGGAATAATTTCTATTAACTTGTGATTTTAAGGGTACTTTTTAGAATCAGAAGAGAACATACAACATATATTTTTTTTTCTTGCAAAATTAATTATTCATTCATATTTTTATTGGAGATTTTTTTTAAGTCTTGTCCACCAAATAAGCTTGGGTGTCCAAGTTAGATAGGCGCACCTCGTCCGAGAGGGAAAAATTAGGGATATTTGCCATATGCACTTTTGCAATACACCTTAAAAATTGGCTACAAGGTCTTGGAGTGGTTGGTAGGGTTGAAAAACAATATGGTTTCGGTTTAACCAAAGGCAAAGGGTCGAAATACCAGAGGAAAACACAGTAGGTAAAGGAAGGCTAAAAACTTGTGGAACGGAATTGGGAATTGACTGACTATTAGATTTGAGCTAATCATTGATGGAGAACACAAAAGAAACTAGTTGGAATTCCTAGTTTATTCCAAAAGCACCTAGCAGCAACACAAGCACGAAGGAGATAAAGTTTTGTAGTCAATTATAGGATTTGCGCTTATGACCAAGTTTATCTTTAAAGATATAATGATTGTAAATATTTATCAAACCCAAGAACGTGTGGATCATAATTTATTCATTAATGATAAAAGGGAAATTTATTCAGCAATTCCTGCTTTGGTAAAACTGAGTTACAACTTTCCAGAATACTTATCTCAATTTCAAATGGATTCATTTCACGTATTATATAACAAACTTAAATGTATATTTATTCAATGCATGTTCTTTAAAATTTGAAATGACTTTGACATTATATAGATAGTAATATAAGAAGCAAAATCTTAAAAGTGAAATAAAAAATGAAGAGGATCTAGTTGGGTGAATTAAGCCTCTCTAGACTAACGCTACACGTTTGAGTGTTTGACTAGACAACTAAACTGCAACTGAGTTCAAAGGGCGGTTTGAAGCAAGCATTGCAGAAAGCTTAATGTTATTAAGCCCCATATATTTGGTAATGGTCATTTCAATGTGAATATCATTGGGTCTCATTTAAATTTGGTAACAGTCATTTCATAGCTAATATCATTGCGCCTCATCTAAATTTGGTAACAGTCATTTCATTGGCCTTTTAAACCAAATTAAGCAATAGTTTAACCAGGACGAAAGGATCAGAAATTTAAATTGCAAAAAAAAAGTTTCAAACCGAGATTTTATTTTGGAGTTGTGTGTGGGATATGAGAAAGAATGTAATCTAGGGAGAAAAATAATACGGCAACAATAAATGGAATGAAGTAAACGTGCACGCTGCTGTTCAACGAAAAAAAGAAAGAAAGTAAACGTTGTTGTGACAAGGGGGACGACCCTAACGCCCCCTCCTCTTTTCTTTCTCAAATTAATTATTATTTTTAATAATAAATATACTTATAAATATTTAAGTATTGGATCAAAGAGGTTGAAAAGATTGTAGATTGGAAGCACATAGAGGTATTGGTTCAAGTATCGAGCCTTCATTGACACTACTTTTAAGCTTCTTTGGTTACGATAATTGTTGCAAAATATGAGTGTTACTCTCTCGTCTACCACTCATGTATATTACAACAATTACAACATAATTTATATTTCACATAATTCATGAATGGACTAAAGATATCCAGAGGCCAATGTTATTTCCACACCAACAATTGTTATTTTCGCACCAATGGTGTGGACATGCCCGGCCCTGGGGTAAGCCCCACAAGCCCAAGGGATAGGGCAACCCCCCCAACGGGGCAATAAGCCAATAAGTGAAGAAAAAAGAAAAAAAGAATAGGTAGACATTTAAAAAAAGAAAAGGATAATGGTAATCCCATCATTAACTACTTCATTTATGAATTTCATAGTAATAGAAATATATTAGTCTACATATAAAAAACTTTATTAGTATACATTTTTTTTTTTTAAATTTTAAATTTATTTATTTATTTTTATTATGGGAGTGTTATGCTTTTAATAAGATATATGTGAGGCATATGTGATGTGTTTCAGTATTCGTGTGAATAAGGCTGGTCTCCACTGTGTGATTTATTGATTTGTTTGAAAATTTTGTTCGCACGTGTATGTGGTAACTAGCCATGTGTTTTTGTTTGTAGGGACAGGTTTGTGGGGGCAAGCTATTGTTTTGTGTTGCCGTGTAATGTGTTCCCGTGTTTATCTAATGATTTTTTTATGACTTTTAATTTATTATTAGTATTAATTTTGTTGTGCTTTATAAGACCGTGATTTTTTTTTTTTTTCTATTAACACTAAGGAATTTTTTAGTTAAAAAACTATTAGACATATAATTACTATAACGGGATTACATTTTGTTTTAATTGTTTTTTTCAATGTAATTCAAGCTAAAAACATAATGTAACATTTATTTTGCATAAAAAAAATTTTGGGACTTTTATAATGTTTTTTAATATTTAATAATAAGTGGACAACTAAAATTGTGACGGGTTTGGGTTGCCCAAGCCCGTCACAATTTTAGTTGTCCACTTATTATTAAATATTAAAAAACATTATAAAAGTCCCAAATTTTTTTTTAATAATAAGTGGATAACTAAAATTGTGACGGGCTTGGGCAACCCAAACCCCGGGGCCGGCCCTAGGTGCGGAAATAACAAACAAATGTTGGTGTGGAAATATAATTTCCCTATCTAGATTGACTACCATTTTGTCTGTCATCATCTTCTTCAAGGATACTTTGTAGCTTCATTTCGTGTCATCCTAGGACCAGCTTACCAATTTGTACTAAATCCCATAAGGTGACAAATTTACAATTACAGACTATATTGTAATTGTAATTGATATCTTTAGGCCCAAGCCCAATGACATATTTGGCCAACATATTATGATATCAGAGTTAAAATCATGAACTTAACGTTTGTAGTTAGTAATATACAAGACTATGGGTGTGTTTGGCCCCCCGTTTATAGAAACGCGCGTGGCACCAATCGTTTGGCACTGCGTTTTTTAAAATATGTCGCGCGGTATGCTACCCCCTCCGGAAAACACACTTTTTAAAGCATTTTAACAAAATACGATTTTTTATGTGTTCAAAAAATACCCCCAACCAAACTTAAAAATAGATTTTTGAAGAAGAAGAAGAGGAGCTTTTGAGAAGAAGAAGAAAAAGAAGGAAGGAAGGGACAAACCAGCAAGAAGAAGAGCAAAATGCTTTAAAAGACGGCAGAGTATGATATTTTTCTTTCTTAATAGGTGATTTCTAGTTGAAGAAGAGTAAAGTGAGTACATTTTTTTTTTATGTTTTGTGGTTTTTTCAAATGACGGAAAGTAGTAAGTGTGTGAGAGTTGGTGGGTGTGAGTACATTCTTTATTTTTACAGCCTTTTTCTCAGAAGCTTTCAAAACAAGTGACTAGACCAAGGAGGTTAGTAACCCGCCTTTGCTATTCAATCAACCACGTGCTAAAATATTACCCAGCAAAAAAAGACAATATTAACTCATCAAGCTTTTTGTTTTTTTCAACAACAGACCAGTCAAAATTTTTTGACACAACAGTTTTATTACAAAACCTTGTTTCAAATAGTTTTTTTTATTTTTCCAAATGAATCAATGATAGTTCATAATTATTGTTAAGTCAATATTGGTTGGGTTTATAGTTTGACATCAAAGGAATAAGTTTAAAAGCAGCTTTACTTCCAGCATATAAGAGTCTAGTAAACAGAGCAGCCTTCATATGAAAGATTGATTAAAATTAACCATTTAAAATGACAATTTCAAACCAAATATTTTAAAATCGTTTTTAAAAAACTATACAAACCCACCCTATATATGGCACAAAATCATAAAAGTTTTGAGAATGCTTTAAAATATGTAATTTTAAGTAACATTCTTTATTTTTTTTTTCTTTTGAAAAGTAACATTCAATCAACCAACCCAGCAAAATATTAACTCATCAAAACTCAAAAGACCAACAGCAAAACCAAATAATTTTTCCAAATGAATCAACATAACAACATCAAAGGAATAAGTTTAAAAGCACCAAGGCACAGAGCAGCCTCTATGAAAGATTGCATGACAATTTCAAACCAAATATTGACTTGCAATTTTAAGGAAAAGGCATGAGGCACCAAGGCACATCTCATGGACTTGCACATTGCTACTATGGAAAACTATGGTATAAAAATAAAAACCTATAAGATTATGATTTCTATGAAGATACAAAAGATGCCATCCCATGGGCAGGAAAGTACTTTTCTGGTTTCATCTCTAGTTTATACCAGACAAGGCTGTCATTTTGCAAATGGGGCAGGAATTCTTCTGCACCAGCCACTGTTTAATACAGGCGTAGTGATAGTCATGCCCACAATCCAGCTTCCCAAGATCATCTCCCTGAGCATATTCCTCCTGCAAAGTGTTTCCGGAGATGGAAGACAGATTAAAAGAAATAGCTAAAACAAGAAACTTTTAGGTAGAATGAACTGATGCAAGTAAGAATTAATTCAGTAATCTCACAAAGGCCCAAGCAGGCTACAGTAATAAAAGAGGCAAAGAAAAGTATGATATTAATATTCAAAATTACAGTAATAAAAGAGGCAAAGAAAAGTATGATATTAATATTCAAAATCAAATCTCTTAATTACTGCACGAACCACATTGTCTCATAGTATTCTCCTTTTTACCTACCTACTGGAAGGGAGAAAATAAGAATGGCTCTTACCTGACAAATGCAGCATGATTCATTATTCACTGGAGATCCTAATGCAATGGGCTCATATTTTCGCCGCCTCAAATTTGCCAAAATAGCTTGTTCACTAGGTCCGGTGCTAACATTCCCAATGTCCTCTTCCAGGTCCACTAATTCCTACACCAAAATTGTTATTTTCAAGCAATTTTCTATGATGAATGACCAAGAGATGGCAAGTAAAATAATTTATTTAAAAATGCTTAGCATGCAAGGTACCAATTTTTTGTAGTGTTACCTCATAAGACATGTTATCTACATCAAGACGCATGTCTTCATGCATATCATCCTCCTCAGGCACAGCATATAAAACTGATCGGTCAATAACCATAACATCCTGGAATACCACCATCAGGTATAAGACCTTGATGAGATGAAAACAAACTGGACCTTTTTGGTACAGTGGAAATCCATTCTCGGCTTCACGCAAGAACTTCAAGCTAATAATTATTTTGAGGAAGTGTACAAATATGACAATTTGTACATTCCTATCAAAAAAAATTTCTTACCACCACTAATGCTTTTAGCATTTATAATATGAAGTAAAATAATATGATGTTTAGCCTCTTATCAAAGCAACATGGAACTTGATAGCAACATGTAAAGAAATAGCTAAAACCTACCTCAAATCGGAAGGTTGGTCCCCTACGAGCAAGTGCCAAGGCATTTCGAATCTGTTGTCACAAAAAGAGAAACTTAAACATCTGATAAGTGATAATCATAATAAACTATTACTGAAAAGGAAAACCAATTGATGGTGCATAAGCTGTTGCTTATAGGGTACATAATATATGTTTTCTTTTTTTGGCAGATATTTGCAAGTATGTTTAAAACTACATGTAGGTGTAAGCACACAAATTATTAAAACAGCAAGAAAATAGCAAACGGGAAGTGTAATGATTGTTAAAGGAAATGTATTCAAAGGTTAAAAATGATAAAACCAGCTATCCATTGCTTACATAATAAATGCCAATTTGCAATCAGAATTCAGAATAAACTGCAAAGCCAGTATTCCAATGACAAAATTATGTTGAGTTAGTAAGAAAAAATCTGTTACTAACTTAATCTTAAGGAAAATTTTGGCTGTTGAGCTTGTCCCTGATCATATAGAAGCCAAAGCTTATTGTGCCTGCAGAACTATAGATAGATTGAAATATATGGGGGAGGCGACGAATGAACCTTTACTCACTTAAACATCATTCACAGATTCTCACTTTCCAAAAGAACCTACCAATAAGGGGGGTGTATTGCATCCAGGGTTTACCAGGCAAAAGGGGTCATGGATTCCTCATCATAATTTTTTATTTTAAATAAATTTTTGAAAAAAGAAGTAAAATGTTGGCATCAGAACTAAACTGCATGTTCAAAGGTCTAAAGACACTGTCAACCATAGCTAGTCACGGGCAGACAACACATTTGGAGGTAGCAAACCTCCAACATGTAACCAACACACTTTGGACTGAGAACAGAAGAAAGTATATCTAGGGGCAGTGAATAAAGGTATGTAAAGCAAACAAGAATATGGTTAAAATACCAGAAAAAAAATGTACTGGATGAACTCCCAATTCTTGGACAAGGGCTTTGCCTTCTATTTTGGCTTTATAACTAAGCCAAAAAACAAGACCTTTTTTTAGATTTCCCTATAAAAGCAGTATACGGGAGCAATGCTTCCTTCTGACATAATAATTGGCCCCACTTATTAAAATCATGGTGGGACCCACTATTCATGTTAGAGGAGGGAGCATTGCTCTCGGAGTATTGAATAAATTTTCCCATAAAAGGATGCGCCAACCAAGAAATTATTCACCGTATATGCTCCGAATATTCTCTAGCAAAAAAAAAGGCATTTTTTTTAAGACTTCCCTATAAAAGAAATATTCCAGGAGCAATGCTCTCTTCTTTTACATAATAATTGGTCTCACTTATTTAAAATTATGGTGGGACCCACTATTCATGTTAGAGAAAGGAGCATTGCTCACGAAGTATTGAATAACTTTTCCCATAAAAGGATGTGCCAACCAAGAAAATATTCACTGTATATGCTTCGAATATTCTCTAGCCAAAAAATAAGGCCTTTTTTTAGACTTCCCTACAAAGCAATACTCTAGGAGCAGTGCTCTTTTCTCCCACATAATAATCGGTCTCACTTATTTAAAATCATGGTGGGGACCCACTATTCATGTTAGAGGAGGGAGCATTGCTCATGCAGTATTGAATAAATTTTCCCATAAAAGGATGTGCCAACCAAGAAAATATTCACTGTATATGCTCCGAATATTCTCTAGCCAAAAAATCATGGTAGGACCCACTATTCATGTTAGAGAAGAGACCATTGCTCTTGGAATATTGAATAACTTTTCCTATAAAATGATGCGCCAACCAAGAAAATATTCGCCGTATATGCTCCGAATATTCTCTATACATATAAGGAAGGTTGTTTGGAAAGCTAGGGTTTCCTACCTCCTATAAAAGGTCATATTCTCTGTTATCTTGAAGGTGTAGAGGAATGTGATGTTTTCGTAACAAAAGTTATTTCCGTATACCCTTAAAGAAGTGAGCCTCTTCCTTGTTCGCAGCAAGCATCCACCAATAACCCTATATCATGGTATGACTCCATTCTTATTATGCCATTTTTTTCATTTCTTCTAACTCTTTGTTTTACATCTATTTTCTATTTAAATTCTCTCTTTGGAATCCTCCAATAACTCTATGCTCACCTTCACAACAGCCTTTGTAACCACATAGTATTGTCCCCCTTTCAAAGTAAAAGGCCTTGGGTTCAACATATTATTGTGTCGACCTGTGGTATTAGGGGTTTTCTATCCAGGAGGGGGGTCTTCCTTTCCCAATCTATATTATATTTTCAAGTTCCAAAACAACCAAAAAAAGGTCCCTTTCTTGTGGCAAGGTTTGTGCTCCACAACCACCCAAAAAAAAAAATCAAAAACACCCTATGAACTTTGGGTCAAAATCAAACAGATCCTCTGAACTTCTAATTTGAAATTAGAAGCTCCTGAGCTTTGAGAATTACTCAACTTGATTCTTATGTCTAAATCTCTTTGGATGAATGAATTAAAAATATGAAATCAAAAATATTTTTTTACACAAAAAAAATATTCTAAATTTTTAATATATATGTACAAAAATGTGATGGAAATTTAAACAAAATGAGCAATTTGGATATTTCTCAAAGTCCAGGGACTTCTAATCTCGAATTAAAAGATCAAGGAATCTGTTTGATTTTGACCCAAAGTTCAAGTGGTGTTTTTTATTTCCCCAAAAAACGTAGATTTGGGTTGGGCTCACCCAATTCTAAAATACTGATTGATCAATTTCTTTTCAAAGCAGTTTATTCTAAAGCATAGAAGTCGTAAAAAAAGGGTAGTATCTATTGAGCATACCTCAGCTACCAGTCTTCTTCTCCTTTGAGCAGCATTGTTGAACTGTAATGCAAAGGGATTTTCAGGATGACCACCAGCTTGCCTCTCAGGTCTTGTCATCAATCCTGACCTCAGACGTATCTGAGGCCTTGCATTACCACCTCTAACTGAGAGCTCCATTTCTCGCACTGCTGCTGAAGTCCCTAAATTTAGTGGGCAGGAACCACCTTGCCTCCTAGATTCAAAGCCAGCAGATGCAGCTGTAGAGTGATTGACTGACAATCTCTGTGAATACTGTTCAGCCATGTTGCCTTCAGGAACCCTGGTAGGAGCAGATATGAAATGAGTGCCTGAAAGAGCGTTTCTTTGAATGCTCCTTGAGTTCAGTTCTTGCTGCAAAGTGTCGCCACCATTGACAGCGTAAACAGGAGTGGATAACACACCAGGTCTTGACCTTGTCAAATCACACCATGGGGAAGGCTTGAAGATGTTGCAATGCACTACGAACATTCGCAAAAGGCTGCAGTAGAGGAGTTGCATTAACAGGTAATGTTACTGGAAGAAAGACGATTGGTTGAATGGATAAATGCAAATGAGAATTTATTGTGGTCTCACTCACCACTATACTAGACGGTACAAAATCTTCTATATTTTCAGCTCTTCTCAGACGGATATTTCTCTGGGAACCTTGAGCAGAGCTTGAACTTTCACCCAAAGAAAGTAGTCCAGGAGCATCTTCTGGTGCTCTTCTTTTGCAGGGTAGCTGCCTACCATCTAATGAAAGACCCCCTCTGCCAGCGTTTTCTTCCAACACCTGTCCTGTAAGTCCAGAAGGTATCATGTGCGGAACAGAAGAATTGCTGGCATGTGGATTTTCATCAGCTTCTAGACCATCAGGATTTAATAGACCCAGGCTTAAACATGCTCCCATATCCTGGTTGATATCACTACTACTGCTCTCATGAAAGGCATTCAAGTCTATATTCCAAGGGAGAGCACCAGAACTGGCCCCTTGCAAGTTTGCTAGCCTATTTGTGACCTGATCATCATTCGGGATTATATTTGCACCATCTTGAAAAGGAGCAATATTTAGCTCAGAATTTCTTCCTTGTAACCTTTGACCAGTCCCATCAAGGGAACTAGTGGAAGAAAGCCATCTATATCTTCTTAGTAACTCGTGAGGATTGATCTGGTGTTGGGTGTTCAAACTGGAACTAGATTGGCCCACGTGGCCCATAACTGTATGGCTATCAGGAACAGAAGCATCAGTTGGAACTACATTATTCTGAAGAAACCCAAGATTGTTGACATCCGGCCCCTGGTCAACAGAAAAGTTTTGCGGAAAAGAGTTGGAGGTGCTGCCTAGACCATTCATCTTGGCCTATAATTGTCACTTCAGAGGTCAACAGATTGCCAGAGGGAGTTCAAACAGTTCTTCTCCACAGACCTGAAATCACACCACCTGCAATAGAATTAGATCTGGAATAATTTGTATTTACTAGTTTCATATCTGCAAAGCTACACAAAATGAAAAGATTTAAAATTTGAGACATCAGGAGTAGAACTTTGCATCTTGGATTGAATGTATTGAAAAGATTTGAAGTAATACATTTTAATCCATAGATACATTCAATCCAAGATTTAAAATTTACTAGTTTCATATCTGCAATACATTCAATCCAAGACTGAAGTAATGGTAGTTCGGTCAGCAAATTAGGTATATAAAGAATTGAAGATGGCTCTAGAAGCAAAAGGCAAAAGGGGCCCATTTCTAATCCATAAATAATATCTGGATAAACAGCTTAAAAGCTTAACTAATTTCTCCTTAGTAGTTTTTTTTTTTTTTTGATAACCTTGAGTGTCCAGGCCAGCGTTCCGAAGATACGCGCACCTCGACTAATCCCAAGGGGACACGCAACACCCTATTAGCACGTGTACTACAATAGGCGCAAGGCTTTGCCTTGGGTAGGTGGCCCTGAGGAGACTCGAACTAGTGATCATTGAGGGAGCACACCCAAGACCGGATCAGTTGAGCTACCCCTCAAGGTTAATTTCTCCTTAGTAGTTGAATAAGTATAAATAACTAAGCATTCAAACTATTCTGAAATAAAAACATAAAACAATAACTGGGCTATAGTATCTAATAAATCAATAATATAAATTCAAAGAGATTATTCATGAGTGCTCATACATAAGACAGCAGCATGTCCAAGTTAATTCCAAGTCGTCATAAAAACAGACTCATGCACATGAGCACAACCACATATCTTGATGTATTTAGTTCTACCATTTAAAAAAAGAAAACAAGAAATACATGCATACATTTAAACCCTGAAAATAAAAGGTGTCAGGAACATAAGGCTGAAGAAAGATTGTAAAATGCCAAGAGACATTCTATTTGGGAGGCTAATATTTCATCCAACTGCTCTTAGTTTTTGAGGAGTGTCAGTAAGGGGAAATGTAGCTAATGCTATCGAGTGTCAGATTTGTAATGGAGAAAGCATGAAGAGTGGAAGGAAAAAAAATGTATTTTGCCGATTTAATCCTAATGAGTAGGAATATTTTATTCAAAAGGCTTTTGAGAACTGGTGGCAATATCGATATGGCCTCAAACTCATCACTCCAAACATGATTAAAAACCTCACTCTTTGATATAAAAATCTTGGCTATCAATACATTGATGGAAAAAGATAGGAAAAATAGCATAAACAAATACGATCAAGAACATGAAGGACATCTACTTCAAACAACCCACACCCAACTACTGTCAGTAATCAAACCTTAACATACCACCAAAAAAAGAAAGTTCAAAACAAGTAAACATTTAAAATGGTCAATGGTATAAAAATAAATGCTACAAACTATTCACGCAAGCAAAAAGCTTAGTGATTGACATTCACGACCACGACAAAAAGCCCAAACACTTCCATTTAACCATCTTGATCATACATACGCTAGAGGATAAGGAGGAATCTTTTACATTCACGACCACACCCAACCAGTGTCAGTAATCAAACCAAAACATACCACCAAAAAAAGAAAGTTCAAAACAAGAAAACATATCAAATGGTCAACAATATAGAATATAAATGCTCCAAATGATTCACGCAAGCAAACAAGTTTAGTGATTGACATTCACAACCACGGCAAAAAGCCTAACACCATTTAACCATCTTGACCATAAATACGCTAGAGGATAAGGAGGAACCTTTTACAAATAGAAAATGCTCTGTGAAAATACCACAACAATTTCAAGGATGTAAACTAAATGATGGATAGATTTTTATTTTTTTAAGTTCTTGTAAAAGACTTAACCTTAATTTTGGGTGGAGGGAGAGGAGGAAAGGTGGCCTTAATGTAATAACGCCTAATAATAGACTTAAATTTATGTTTGGATAAAGGGAGAAAAGAGGAGAGGAGAGGGGAAGGTGACCGGGATGTACTAAACATACTCATATTGATGTATGTATAGGTAAACATCAACAATCTTCAGTTCACGAAAAACTTGAATAGACTCGTTTATGAAGTTAGTTACTAGAAAATAATATGTTCAAAGAGACTTCTTCAAATCAAATGAAAGGAGGAGCACCCTCCCACCACTTGGTCTTGATCTTAACCCAAAACAATAAACAGATGAAAGCATTTATTTATGTAATAGGGACAATCAAGGTGATCTTAATCATGAAGAATCCTCATTGGTCCAAAGATCTAGACATAAACCCCTACCAAACGCAGGGCATATATCAACAAGAATACATGCTTTTATAGTTGCTAAATAGCTGCTATACTATGAGATTGATTGAGGCGGGAGAAAACTTGCTACAAGAAAGAAATACTTAAAAGAGTTTTCGAGAGAGAGGGGGCAAAGAAAAAATAATATTGAAGAAGGAACCCCCTCCAATCAATATTGTCAACAATAAAGAATGATTTGATCTAGTGAATAGGCCATAGGATTTTTATTTTTTTTTAAAACACACTTAATTTTAAATAAAAAATGTCACCTAAATTAGTTTTTTCAAAAAAAAGTTTTTAATTACATTAGAAGATAAGGTTTCAATCTTCAAGCTTTGCACCATAACCAGTGGAACATGTGAATCGGGAGCCTTTAGATCACAAATGTCACCTAAACTAAATTTTTCAAAAGAAATTCTTAATTACATTAGAAGAAAAGGTTTTAAATTTTTCAAAAGAAATTATTAATTACATTAGAAGAAAAGGTTTTCAATCTTCAAGCTTTGCACATAAAAAGAGTCATGCAAAGAACCAAGTTTCATCCCAAAATCAACACATAAAAAGAGTCATCATCAATACATACATAAACAACCCAATCTACTGAGCAAAAAATAAATAAACAACCCAATCTACACACACCCAAAATTATCAATAGATTTAAAAACAAACCATAAAGGATAATTAAACCCCCAATTAAAAAACACACAAACACTTTCTTCATTCTTTAAAGAAATCATTAGATAAACAGGCATATAGGCACTCACATATAACCACTATAAAGAAAAGGGTTTATAGTGATTATACCCAATATAACTGAGAGTTGGTGGAGACAAGAAATGAAGCTCAACACTGGCTTCTTCTTCTTCTCAATTTCTCTATCTCTCACTTTCTCTATCACTCTTTTGCCTTTGTGTGAAGAAACTGAGGGGCAAAGGAAGCAGCTTTTATAGAATGGGATTGGTGGGATGGGACATTGGTAAGAATTGGAGTGTCTCAAGGAGGATAAAAATGTGGAAATAGTAAAAAATTCCAAGGATAGTAAGGAATCATAATTGCATTGAAGAACAGACAACTTTGGTAGTAAGGTGGCATTGGTGGCTGGAAACAAATTTGTTTGTGCTTTCGGTTTTGAAACCTCACTCTGTAAGCCTCGTGTCACTTAGCTTTCTTTGCATGAGACTCTCAAACATACACATTCACACACACTCTCTCTCTAAATCTGGAATATATGGAAATAACACAGCCCAAACCAAGCGTCCGTTTTATATTCTTCTGGAACGCTTTGTTTTCTTTTTCGCTCCTTTCCTGTGGAATTTTTTTTTTTTTTTACTCGTCATGTCTTATCTGGGTTGCGTTCAAAGTCCCAACTTGCCTGAATAGAAAAGAGAACCTACTTTTTCCTTCTCACATGTTTATCCAATTTTGGTTTTGCTTTTCTTTTTTTTCTTTTTTTGAAAAAAAACAAAAAAAAGGTTTTTATTGGATTTTTCTCATTTAAACATCCCAATTTTCATCAACTTGTTGTTGGGTAGAAGAAGTGGGGAATAACAATAACATGACTAATTGGGATTTTTAAGTGTTTAATATTTCGATCGGTCGTTATATGATATTTTACGTAACGATAAAATGATTACTGTTATTCTGAGTGAATTTTCAAAAAAATATTGTTTTAAAATTAATTTATTAAATTGTTATTGTTTTGAAATAAATTAGTAAAATAGTCTCATTTTAAAATCGTGTTTTGGAAACACGATTTTAAAGTTGAAATCGTGTCTTGAACCCACGATTTTAGGGTACGTGGCTCCTGAAGTTGAATTTTTTTTTTAGAATACCACTTTGAAATCGTGTCTCCAAGACACGATTTTGGCTCTTAAAATCGTGTAATGGAAACACGATTTAAAAAAAAGGCTATTTTTACAAATAATATCAAAACATTACTATTTTACATAATTAATATTAAAATAATATTATTTCCCAAAAAAAATCCTGTTATTCTGTTATTCAATGATAACTTGTTTGATAGTTTATTATAAGACAAATATAGAAATATTATTCCGTTAATTTAGTTAACCATTGAGCTAGTCTTTTATGTTTAATGTGATACGATCATTGTTTTATTAATTCAATTGGTGTAAAACATCATACATGATTCAATCATGATTGTTATTTGGTAATTTATTGTAAGACAATTATGGATGTTATTTCGTTAATTTAGTTAACCGTTGAGGTGATATTTCGATTTAATGACAAAAAGTGATTATTTAATTATTGATCCTAACTAGTTGGGATTTTAATGCATTTCAATTATTGATAGATTGTTCGTATGAAATCAAGATCCTCTAGAATTTTTAGGGTACTCTATTACATAGAGTTCTCTAAATCTTGATCATTCATTTTAAAATAAAAGGTTATGATGATGCCATATCATTATTATTTGGATGGGTTAACTTTAGAGTGTTTTAGTTTGGTTTGAAAATTATTATTTTATTATTATATTAGTGGAATGATGATATGACATTATCCTAACCTTTTATTTTAAAATGAAAGATCAAGATTTAGAGAATTCTATGTGGTAAAGTACTCTAAGAATTCTAGAAGATTTTGATCCTGTTGTATGATATTTTAGATAACGACCGTTATTTCATTATTCAATGATGATGGTGGTTTGATAGCTTATTTTAAGACAACTAAAGAGACGTTAGTCTCGTTAATTTAGTTAATCGTTGAACTAGTATTTATGTTTAATCTGTTACGATCATTGACTTGTTATTTCAGTTTGGTTTAAAGTATCAGACGTTATTCAACTACAATGTAGCCAATCGGGTTTGGCTTAGATGAATTTTTAAATTTGTAGTTTCATTTTGCTTATTTTGTTTACGGATTCTCTTTTGATGACCACATAAGCTTCTTATTGGAAATATAAATTGCGGGGTCGATGGGGAGCGGATTGTCAAAGATTCGCTTCAACAAGTGGCGATGGTAGGCAGTCAGCAAAAATTCAAGCGTGTTGGAGGCTCTGTTGGTCGCGACTTCATCCATCCCCCATGGCTACGACATTATGCACATGAAGATAGATGGTCTTGATGCTCAATAATAGCCCTCGAGCCTACGATGATGATGGCAGGGAGTAGGAAGAGTTTCCGCCACTTTCGTGGCAAGCGCCTCTACGATTTTTTCAAGATTTATCAAGAAATCCAAGTGCTTTGATAACATTTAGTATGTTGCCAATATTACAAATTAGGACATTTTTTATTCATTTTGGCCAAATTAGTGCCACACTTTTCGCTTTAAAATTTTACTTGGCCATTTAACACCAAGATGAATCTGGAAGTAATTAGGCTTCCATTCCTCCCCAGTACCTCTATCAACATTCCAACTTGGTAAATTTTACTTTGCCATTTAACACCACGATAAATGATAAATTTGGAAGTAATTAGGCTTCCATTCCTCCCCAATACCTTTATTAACATACCAACTTGGTAAATCTTACTTTGCCATTTAACACCATGATAAATTTGGAAAGTAATTAGGCTTCCATTCCTCCCCAATACCTTTCTTAACATACCAACTTGGTAAATTTTACTTTGCCATTTAACACCATGATAAATTTTACTTTGTAAATTTGGAAAGTAATTAGGCTACGACATTATGCACTTGAAGATAGATGGTCTTGATGCTCAAAAATAGCCCTTGAACCTACGACAGTGATGGCAGGGAGTAGGGAGAGTTTCCAACACTTTTGTGGCAAGCGCTTCTACGATTTCTCCAAGATTTATCAAGAAATCCAGATGCTTTGATTTTTACTTTATTCATTTTTTTTTTCATATTGAAATTCTTGGTGCCATCGAGGCATTCATTGTGATTGCAACATTAGTCATATGTAATTTAATGTGAAAACAAAGATTAACATAACAAATTCAAAAGGTTTTGTTGAATGAGAGCCACAACATTGTTTTTAGGTTAATGCAGGCTGAGACTTGAAAAATAAGCAAGAAATAACAAAAGGGTTTCAAATAGACAAATTGGCTTTAGAGTTTCATCTCCAAAAATATAAGCTTCTTAGGGCTATCTTGCGAGATGAGGCGAGGACAAGGTAGGAAAAGTTGCCCGACCTACGAAGCAGGCGTGTTTGAGTAGAGAAACAACCCATGCGAGGTAGGTTTGGGGCACCCATGATTTGGCCCAGCGCTACTCCACCCTATTGTCATCCCTAAAACATTATGTGTCTATATCACCACTTTCACGTGTGTGAGGTTTTTTTTTTAATAAATGTGTATAGTGAATAATTAAGCATTTGTTTAATAATTAGCATGTAAAGAAGAAAGTTACAGCTCTACCCTTAACTTTAAAGTTATATTTAAATTGAATTTAAAAAAAAATAATTTCATGAACAACCAGTAAATAGTAATCAATAAGTTCGAACAATATATAATACTTACAAATTTACGAAAATTGCTCATAAACTTAAAATGCAATGGAATCATCAAAATCATAGCAATTGAGGTTCATTTCTATTTGCGGGGGAATTTTTTTTTTAAATGAATATTATTGGAAATTATATAAATTTGCTTGCATGACAAATTTTATCCCTCGGTCCCTCCATGTAAAAATTCAAATTTGTGGTTTTTTAAGTAATAATGATAGCAATAATAACCGGTTTATTTATTTATTTTTATTTAAACAGCTAAAATATGGTGACTACTGACTATTTACTTTTAATTTGATAATTTCCTACCATCTACGCCCAACCTAAAATGTATAAAATTCAGACTATTCAAATAATAGAAAACATTGAAAAGCTTACCATCTTAAAAAAGGTGCAAATTTTTTCTGTAGATTCGCTTTTAATTAGGGGGTCCATAAATTGCAATAAATCCAGTTAATGATTTTCTAGTAGCATAAATTAAAAAAATAAATATATCGGTACACTGTTTGGGCTAACACGATTAATAAACCTTGAGTTGTCTTAATAATATGTGGTTAAAATGCATAATTACCTCCTGGGGTTTGGCTCAGTTGCAAACAGACCCTCTGGGGTTTTGATTTTGCAATATAACCACCTGAGGTTTTTAAATTGATGAAATTGACCCCTCTAAGTATATTTTTTGTCAATTTTGCTAACAAAATTTGTCATATGCATTGCACTTGGGTTTATAATAATGAATTTTTTATTATAAAGTGGTCATATACAATGCATATGACAAATTTTGTTAGCAAAATTGACAAAAAATATACTTAGAGGGGTTAATTTCAACAATTTAAAAACCCCAGGTGGTTATATTGCAAAATCAAAACCCTAGGGGGTCTGTTTGCAACTGAGCCAAACCCTAGGGGATGATTATGCAATTTGGCCATAATATGTTGTCAGTGAGGACAGAGGACATTCTTTATTCATTTAATTCAAAATAAAGAGGGCGGGAAGTTCCTTGGAGGGAGTAATTAGTTTTATGATGATGTGTTATTTTTAAAATTATATGATTTAATTTTTTTATACCTCTAAATTGTAGGTTTAAAATATAAATTTACCCTTACTTTGACTTCGAATGCGAGACATTTTTTAGTGGGGCCAATAAAAGATTAGAAGCTATTTACAGTTCAATATCATATGGGTAATTCTAAAATACCATGTGGGTACTGTATCTCTAATAGATAAAATCTCATATTAATGATACCAATGTCACATATTATGGTACCTACCTCACGTATGATGGTACCTACCATTTTTATTTATTATTTAAATTAATATATATAAAAAATCAGATAATACCAATATCACATTGGATAGTACCAACATCACATATAATAGTACTTATATCACATTTGATGGTACCAATTGAATGGGTACCATATCCACAAAAAGAGTGTGGATATTATAGAATAACCCTATATAATGATGACTGATGAGCAATAGAATAAACTCAGAACCTAGTTCAATATTGTCTGGGTAGGGTTGGCAGTTTTGATAACATTTAGTATGTTGCCAATATAACAAATTAGGACATTTTTTTATTCATTTTGGCCAAATTAGTGCCACACTTTTCGCTTTAAAATTTTACTTGGCCATTTAACACCAAGATGAATCTGGAAGTAATTGGGCTTCCATTCCTCCCCAGTACCTCTATTAACATACCAACTTGGTAAATTTTACTTTGCCATTTAACACCATGATAAATGATAAATTTGGAAGTAATTAGGCTTCCATTCCTCCCCAATACCTTTATTAACATACCAACTTGGTAAAATTTACTTTGCCATTTAACACCATGATAAATTTGGAAAGTAATTAGGCTTCCATTCCTCCCCAATACCTTTATTAACATACCAACTTGGTAAATTTTACTTTGCCATTTAACACCATGATAAATTTCGAAGTAATTAGGCTTCCATTCCTCCCCAATACTTTTATTAACATACCAACTTGGTAAATTTTACTTTAAAATTTCGAATTAATTAGGCTTCCATTACTCCCTAGGACTTGTATTAACATACCAACTTGGCATGGCATTCATTAGTGTAAAATGAATCTAAAAGTAACCCGGCTTTAGGGGCATGACAATTCAATCCTATCTCAATATATGCTCCTTCAAGGCCTAAGAGTGGTTCTAACCATCAAATCAAAACGACATATCACGTTCTTAAATTCGACCAACCGATTACAAGATATAATTAAATTAAGGTTTTAATGGTTAAAGTGCATTCATGTAATTATGATTAATCAATTGTGATTAGTTCTCAAAAATATTAATTATGATTGTTCATGTATTTTATAAAAGAAAAAAAAAAAAAATGATTGTTCATGTATCATAATCCCATTGGTTTCATCAATAATGTCTAAAGCAATCCTAGGCTTTTTCTCTCAAACGGATCAACTAATCAGAAAATGTTTCATTTGTTTTTTTGTTTGGTGGTTTCCAAACCTCTCAAGATTACATCAATCACACACACTCTGTTGTAAGAAAACTACTCACCTATATGTTGCTTAGGATTTCCTAATCCATCGAACTTTTCACTGACCCCGATCTTAAACTTGGGTAGGACTGTAGGAGTTATACTTGCGACATTGCGGCCATTTCTCCAATATTGTAGAGTAGATCATCCATGATCCACCCCTGGGACTTTTGGACAGCCCCTTACATGTTTTTTTTTTCCCATCTCTTCCTAAATCTCCATAGTTTCGGTGTAATCTTGTAAAAAACATTCTTATTTTTGGCATAAATTAATCAGCTTGATCTTTTTCATTTCACACAGGATGATCTTCATCCTCTTAACTCCTTTAATTGTGGCTTCTTCCCCTATTTTTCCTCCAATCGACTCATATGGTTGCCCATTTCTTGCATAAATTCTTCTTGGCGGACTATGATTTGTGCCATCATTTCAGCAAACATGTAATTTGAGCATTCTATAATTTCTTCATATCATGTTATGGGAGATTGTACTTCCCCAAAGGACTTGAATTTGGTGAGCGGACCCTACAAAATTAGGAATGCGTTTTTTTGGAGTTTTGGGGGGCCTATGGTGCCTAAATCATGACTAAATTAATGAGCACATACCCAATTTTCTTTTGGTAGTAGGCAAATTGAGAGTATTGTGATATTTTTTTGGTGATCATAGCTTTCTTGTACAGAATATGACCCCAGAATAGAAATCTTTACAATTTATTGATTTATTTTACTTTATTTTATGCGCATCTAATGATATTGGTTAATTACGTATTTGTTATATAAAAATTGCAACCAATCATGAACCTTTTGGTAGTAGATAACAATATATTATGCCACGGACGGTGTCCAAAGAGATGGCCTAGAAATTGGCGTGCGGACTAATTCAGACAGGTGGATCTCAGTGTGGTTGGAGACTCGGAGTTGGTCACTCAATGCCAGGCTAAGAAAAAAGAAAACTAATTTCACCGCTCACCAAACCCTCTTGTTTGTTGGACAGTCAAATCATCCTATTGACAATTCCATGACACTGTTCAGACCAACCCCGCCAACCCAACCCTCCATAAATAGAGCAGCCCAGCCTCTTCACAATGCAGGTAAACTAGCTAAAATCCCTTAACTTAAGCCTCAAATAGAAGAAGTCAGATACACAGAAATGGCTCCCACTCAGGAAGAGCAGCAAAACCAAGCTGGCAGGCACCAGGAAGTTGGCCACAAGAGTCTCTTACAGAGTGATGCTCTTTACCAGGTACACCACAATCCCAATTGCTTTTTTTTTTTTTTTTTTGCATTAGCAAATCTCTTTCTTGTACTCTATATTCAATCTTCTTGGCCTTGCAGTATATACTTGAAACCAGTGTATATCCAAGAGAGCCAGAGCCCATGAAGGAGCTCCGCGAGTTGACAGCAAAACACCCATGGTGAGTCAGTATAGTACATTTCTAGAATCTTTCTTTCTATTACATTTACATGGCCTAGCATTGGTGTGTGCTGGGTTTATTGGCTTATATATATTCATGGTTGGAAACTATGTATATGGAACACAAACAGGAACATCATGACCACCTCAGCCGATGAAGGACAATTCTTGAACATGCTCCTAAAGCTCATCAACGCCAAGAACACCATGGAAATCGGTGTCTACACTGGTTACTCTCTACTTGCCACCGCCCTCGCCCTCCCGGAGGATGGAAAGGTTCATTACTCATTCCCAAAATTGTAATTTACAAAATTGACAAAAAAAAAAAAAAAAACTAGCTACCAAGTAATTATTTAATACTCCGAAAAAATAAGGTCTCATTAATTAAATTTACGCTGAAATATTATTCATGTAACAAAGGAGAATATTGTTCTAATTGAGTTGATTGTTTTATTTCATATTTATAGGCAAAATTATGTTACCAATTAAGCCATGAATTAAAGGAATAATCAGTTTTAGGATGTTACAGATATTGGCAATGGACATCAACCGTGACAATTACGAATTGGGTTTACCTGTAATTCAAAAGGCTGGTGTTGCTCACAAGATTGACTTCAAAGAAGGCCCTGCCCTTCCAATTCTTGACCAAATGATTGAACATGTAAGTCATCTAACACCATAGTAAAAATTGCTAAGATCCAATTTAAAGCTGTATAATTGAAATGGTACAAATTATTGAACAGGGAACGTACCATGGAAGCTTCGATTTTATTTTTGTGGACGCTGACAAGGACAACTATTTGAACTACCACGAGAGGCTGATTGACCTTGTGAAGGTTGGCGGACTAATCGGCTATGACAACACCCTATGGAATGGGTCCGTGGTGGCCCCACCTGATGCACCCCTTCGAAAGTACGTTCGGTTTTATAGAGACTTTGTGTTGGAGCTCAACAAGGCCTTAGCTGCTGATCCGAGGGTTGAGATTTGCCAGCTTCCCGTGGGCGACGGGATTACTCTGTGCCGCCGTATCAGCTGATTATAAGCCCATTTGTGGCCTAGAATTTTAAAATTGTTCATTCACATTATTGCTAAATTGCTATTTTGTAATCGATTTGATTATTGTATGCAATGCCGTACTTAAAATTAAATTCCTACGCATTTTGCTTTTGGGGTGCTTTATGAAATCTATATAATGTCTTCATTCTTCGTTGCCTTTTACTAATATCAACAAAAATGATTAAAAGGATGGATTATGATGTCTGAAATAATGATTACATGGTTAACTTTTATTTTTATTACCATTGCCATTCCTCGTGGTAGTCCAACCAACAATGGGCCCGGCCCTGGGGTAAGCCCCACAAGCCCAAGGGCTAGTGCAACCCCTCCAAGGGGCAGTAAGTGAAGAAAAAAAAAAAAATGGTAGACATTAAAAAAAATAATAATTATTAGTATACAACTATACATAAAAGGAAAAATAAAAATAAAAATATTAGTCTACATATAAAAAAATTTATTAGTATACATTTTTTTTTTTATGGGAGTGTTGTGCTTTTAATAAGATATATGTAAGACATATGTGATTTGTTTCAGTATTTGTGTAAATGAGGCCAGTCTCCACTGTGTGATTTATTGATTTGTTTGAAAATTTTGTTTGCATATATATGTGGTCATTGGCCATGTGTTTTTGTTTGTAGGGATAGGTTTGTGGGGGCAAGCCATTGTTTTGTGTTGCCATGTCATGTGTTCCTGTGTTTATCTAATGATTTTTTTATGACTTTTAATTTATTATTAGTATTAATTTTGTTGTGCTTTATAAGACCGTGATTTTTTTTTTTTTCTATTAACACTAAGGAATTTTTTAGTTAAAAAACTATTAGACATATAATTACTATAACCGGGATTACATTTTGTTTTAATTGTTTTTTTCAATGTAATTCAAGCTAAAAACATAATGTAACATTTATTTTGCATAAAAAAAAATTGGGACTTTTATGATGTTTTTTAATATTTAATAATAAGTGGGCAACTAAAATTGTGACGGGTTTAGGCAACCCAAATCTCGAAGCCAGCCCTAAATGGCATAGGGAGGTTTTCATTTCTTTTTGTATTGGTATCATGCACGAGGAACATGTGACTTCCAATGGTAGAAGTTGATGAAGAATCTTCAAGTACTTATCAAAAAAAAAAAAAAAAGAATCTTCAAGTCAAAACATGATATTACTAAATTGAATTATTTTATGGCCAAATTGCATAAACATCCCATGAGGTTTGGATTGTTTTCAAACACACCCATGTACTATCAAATCACCTTGTGATCACAATCACTCTTAAGCAAATTTTTTTGAGAATAGACTTGTCCCGCCAACCACATGTCTCATAACTACTGGTGACATTATCCAATATCTACCAATTTATCAATATAGGTTTCGACAATTGGTGTTCGACATCATCGCAGATTGTCCGTAGTTGATAGTTGAAATACGCGTATTCAAACTGATCATGTCATTTATTCAAAATCTCACAAACTTAAGGTTCTACCTTAAATTTGAGAGGAGTGTTAGAGATATTATGACCCAAGAGGCCAAAACCTATTGTTGGCTCGTATACTTGTAGACACAAGCAAACTAACCCTAAAGTTAGTCTAAGATTAGGTTCTCTAGTATATAAAATCTACATTGAGTTCATTATGACACAAGAACTTGAATAACAAAAATTTAACTGTCAAGCGCTCATTGTAGACGTAGACTTGTAGACTGTTAGCCCAATTATGATAAAGTCTTGCTTCTGTTTTTATCTTTTCTCTCTTCAATTATTCAACAATTTTAACAACATTTTCATATATTAAAGTAACATTTAAACTTTTAAGTTGCTCTTAAATAAATAATTATCAAAATTAACATATGGAGAGTTTTAAAAAGTTGGTGTAACTCAGAAGGGTTATTTCTTTAAGAAATAGATAGAAAAAAGAAAAAAAAAAAGAGGTAATCGTGGAGGCAACAACAAATTTTGATACGCAACCTTTCATTTGTCAATGGCCCATGAGTTTAGTAGCATTTTCTTATAGAAATAAAAATAAATCTACACGTAAAGATGTACATGTAGTCGAAACCGGGCTAAGTAGTCACGTGTTGGGATTTCCATCAATCAAACGTTCCACCCTTTTCCCACAAAAACGAAACGTATTTGTGACGAACTGACACCTAAGGACTAAGGTACAGATCACATTATTGCCCAAAAACATTAGCAAAAGAAAAAAAAAAAGAAGAAGAAGGGTAATGTAGAGATTAACAATAAGTACATAGACAATTATTTTCATAATTCTTGCTATAAATGTTAATATGACTTACTGTAATATACTCGTAATATATCGATAAAAATAATGTTAATGGTGGATTAAAGTGAAATTGATATTACTTCAATCACAATAAATCCTATCAATTGTTACAAAAAAAATATTATAAAATATATCGATGTCCTTAACATTACTCAAATATGAAAAACACTTTCTACTACCTCTATGGTTTTGGAGTGAGAGTGACACTACAAATCTTATTACACTTTATACAAATTGATATGTCATTAATAATTCAAATATTTATTTATCATATTTTGAAATCCATCTATCAATCGTATTCATTGATATATGGATTTATAAGCTATTTTGTAGTAAAATTTATAATAATTTTTATATTTTTCACAGTTTTATTATTTAGAATGGACATATTTAATTATTCATCTTGCACTCTTACTTAAACAAATTTTCATCCAAAAATTTGGCAAGATAAGCTCCATAAAAATTTAAAAACTCTAATAAAAGGAAATATATTCCTAATCAAACCTAAAGAAAAGAATCAAAAGATCAAGTATTATATTCACGCATGAGGATTAAGGTCTCATAGTCATATATATGCTCTCTCTTTCTTTCTTTCTTTTTCTTCTTATTTTCCCATTACAATTTTGAAGTATTTATCTTTAATGGATGAGGAAGGAGCATGAAGAGTCAACCCGAGGACACCCACATAGTATAATTTCCCAAACGGACAACGGAGATTCTGGAGTCTGACAAATACTAAAACAAAAAACAATATAAGTAAAGAGGTTAGATTCTTGAAATGATGACGAAAACATGAGCACATCCTTTCTCCATTTCGTGTTTACTGGGCCATCTTTTCTTGGTTCACAAAAAGTAATTCTTCCTTGTAGGCCAAGCTCAGGAGTTTACGACCATTTCCACCACAAAGACAAAGCTCAGGGAAAATAAACTCTCTTATCTCTCTGGGGATGGGGGAAGAGGCAGAGATTGATCGCTTGCCCATTGACCTGCTGGCTCATATTTTCGTTCTCATCATTTCCTTCACCGATTTGGCTCAGTAAGTTTTGTTGTTCAACAATTTAATACAACATGATATATACATCTTCTTGTAGTATTTGAAATTGAATTCATTATTGGTTTATTGGGAAATAATATCAGAGCGAGAAGTGTGTGCAAGAAATGGAAGCAGGGGGTGAAGCAGTCTCTGGCTCGGAGGGAGACTCTGAGCTTTGCTGGTTGGAAGATGGACGATGACTCCACTGTCCGCATCGTTCGCCATGCCTACAATCTCAAAGAGCTTGACATGTACTCTCTCTCTCTCAAATACTTTTCCACATTTAAAAAAAAAAAAAAAAAAAATTGTTTCTTTTTTGGGTTCTTGATGATAAAACGTGTGGTCATATGTTTCTGGGAAATACCCCTTTTCTGATTTTTCTTTATAATTCACATTTTTACGTGATGGCTGTTTAGTGTCTGATTTCAATGGGGTTTTCGTATCAGTCATAATTTTTTTGGAAGAAACAATTATTTGGAAGAGTGTAATCATATTGTTTATTCTTTCAGGGGTTATTGAAGGTTAAAGATGTGTATTCTGTTTGATTTATTAGAGCTAATACTGCATTATGAATTTGTAAGGATGGCAGTCATTAAAGTTAAGACAAGTGTTTAACATGAAAAAATGAAAATTGGGTTCTTAACAGAGGAGGAAATTTGAATTAGGCTCTTGCTTGTTAACTAAAATTATGCATGGGTTTTTTATGTGAATATCCTTGGAGTATACTTAGGGGAGTCATATGGGATTGATATTAGGTGTGAAAGAATTGGCTTTGTTTCCAGGAATTTCCTTTCATAAAATGACATTGCTTTTATATGATCCTGCTGACCACATTTGCCACTTCCAGGTAATTAGTTTATGTAATTGGATTAATTCTGGTTATTTGCATCTTCCTTCACTTTGCGGCTCTGTATGTTGTGAAATTTTGGTCCATGTGCTCAGTAGCTCAATTCTTTGAGTCAGACTAGATTTGGATTTTGGTGGAGAAAGATCAAGCTTATCTGGCATTAGGCCAATTGTGTAGTTTGTATGGTGATGTATGTACTACAACTCTACGCCTCAGTCCAACTCCTAATCCATGAATTCATGTCTAATTATGATAACATCAAGCAAGAGGTCTTGATTGAATTGACAATCATCACTGAGTTAATCAATGTATGGCTTTATTGCTTTGCTAATGGACCAGAGCCTTTTCAATGTTTTGGATAATAATTGAATGGTGAAAAATCCATGAATCCATGTAGTGTTCTATACTTTACACAAATCAGAGTTAAAGCATTTTGGATAATAATTGAATGGTGAAAACTCAATTACAATTACAATGGAAAAGTGTTCATTTACAAATCGGTTGAGTTAAAGCATAGTTGAGTTGAGCATGGCCGCAATTTTGGTGGTTAGTTTGATAAAGCTAGTTTCAGAAAAGTAACATAAGACATGGTTGTTTCATCTTAAAGGTTGAAGGGGAAATTTGTGAGTTTTACATGAATCCTTATACAGGGAAGTAGCAGTAGCTAATTCTTTGATACGTTCCTGTTAAAAGTTGAGTGCAACTAACTGTCATGTACCTGTATTAGACTTAAAACGCAGCGATTTGATTCCCTAGTTTTTAACTTCCTGATTTATCTTATCTTGCTTTCAGTTCAAGGAGCCGTTGGGGTTGCCAAATCAGTGACAATGGACTTCGCGAAATATCTTTGGTGAAGTGTGTCAGCAACCTGACGTCTATATCTTTATGGGGTATGACAGGGATCACAGACAAAGGTGTTGTTCAACTGGTATGTGATAGCTATCATTAAGTAATACAGAGTATTTTAGTAGTTCTACAATTTTTCTCTAATCTTGCAACTGAGGATAAGGCTTTCACAATTTTAGTGTCTTAATATTCGTTAACTGTATAGATGACATGGCAGATTCTGTATTATTTCATTATCTAAATCATCCCAGAATTGATACCTTGCAGGCATTTTTTGAATATGCTTTAACTTAGATGCATTTTGCTCTATTTTTCTCAGTTGATTATTGATCGTTTCTTACAGATATCCAGAGCTAATTCCTTGCAACACCTCAATATTGGTGGTACATTTATCACAGATGAATCTTTATTTGCCATTGCAAATAACTGTCCACAGTTAAAGGTGAGTTTGCCTGGGACTAACACTTTCAGTCCCCCCCGCCCCCTCTTTTCTTTCAAAGGTCGTACCTAGTGCACAATGCCTCCCTCCTAAAACTTTTTGGTTAAACCCACTCTTCCTGGTGCAACTGGGGGTGTTAATTATTGGCTGCTCTTTATTAAAGCATGGTTTCTGATTGAAATCACAAACTATTTTTGTTTGTCAAATTTCATCATTGTATCACACTCACATATCTAGCCTTTTGGGCCTTTCCAGACTATAGTCCTGTGGAGCTGCCGTCATGTAACGGAGAGCGGGCTTCTTGTTCTTGTAAATAAATGTCAGAAGCTTGAATCTATCAATGTATGGGGTACCAGAGTTCCTGTTGACTGCTTCATTGGATTGCTTGCTATTAGTCCAGCCCTTCAGATAAAATGGAGAGGACTGCTGTTAAATGTTGGAA